>OY754985.1:23751898-23841898 GCA_963576475.1 Molanna angustata
GATATCATGATATCGCAGTTTTTAAAGCGAATTTTTTCACGAAATTCTCAGTGAAATGTACATTTTTAAAGTTTCTAGCATCTTGATGGTTTTGTTTGTACCTATTGCATTTCAAGTTCAGCAATTCAGCAGTATATTAAACTTTGTATAACCACTTCTTGTTGATGATGGTTTTGATATGTCAAATCGCGTCGGGTTCATTAACAAATGGATTTACTTATTTATTGATTTATTTATTTTTATTTCGACCAAGGTGGCAAGTCTGGTAAACAAAAATCAAAAGCGTCCAAATTTATCCATATCATGTATATAATTATCTTTTAGAATTTTATTACTATTTATCTTATGATATTATAGAACTCCATAAGATAATTATATGCATGATATGGGTAAACATGGATGGTTTTGACTCCGCCGGTTGACAATACTTTCCCCCTGATTGATCTGTTTTTTGTAAGCTATGTGTCTGCTTTAATGTTTATTTAAGTAGTGGTTAATTAGTTATTCAAAAAAAGTATCTTGATTGTGTGCCTACACTGCCTACCTAATAGAGCGGAAACTAGCATCATAAGTGTAAAATTATAAACTTCTAGCCCTAAAACATGGTTTCTTAGTTGGGCAGCAGTTATCTATTGTTTGTATCGTTGAAAAATATGGTGCTTTTAAAAAAATCATCATCAGCAGCAATGGCGCTGCAGCCCGATGTGGGCCTTGGCCTCCTCAAGAAACTGCCTCCATTCCGCCCTATCGGCAGCAAGTCTCCTCCAATTAAAAAAAATAAATAAATAAAATAGTAAAAAAAAATAGTAAAATTAAAAAAAAATATTAAAATAAAAATATATAATTTATTCATAATCATTTATACCATCACGACATATCCAATGATGTGGGCTAATCCAGCAATAGTTGTGCTGGAGGGGATCAACTTGTAAAAGGAATTGCGATACATGCGTGTATCCCCCTCACGCCAGTGTAGTCTCACTATGCGAGATATTATTTTTCCCGTTGTATTTCCGATTACGCGGCTCTTGCGGGACACTATTTTAGCCGGTGCCTCACAGCATAGATATCACATTTGTCACAAGTACATTGACATTGACATTTGTCACAAGTACATTGACATTGACATTTGTCACAAGTACATTGACATTGACATTTGTCACAATTACATTGACATTGACATTTGTCACAAGTACATTGACATTGACATTTGTCACAAGTACATTGACATTTGTCACAAGTACATTGACATTGACATTTGTCACAAGTACATTGACATTGACATTTGTCACAAGTACATTGACATTGACATTTGTCACAATTACATTGACATTGACATTTGTCACAAGTACATTGACATTAACATTTGTCACAAGTACATTGACATTTGTCACAAGTACATTGACATTGACATTTGTCACAAGTACATTGACATTGACATTTGTCACAAGTACATTGACATTGACATTTGTCACAAGTACATTAACATTGACATTTGTCACAAGTACATTGGCATTGAGCTGGTTGATAGGTACCAATCTATAGACAACTATTATAATATATTATGTTCTCTATAATTTTCTGGCTTTGGGCATCCAAAAACATAAAATTTGGCGTTACTATTGTTTGTTTTATATATACTCGTAGTAGGGAATTTCTAACAATTTCGAGAATTTATTGAAAACTTTTGAAATCAGAGGTGACTTAAAGAACACTTCACTTTAAGAAACTAAATATTTGCAATTATTTCTTGAAAACTGCTTTTTCCTATACATATATAAGAACTTAATGCACTGTTAATCACAGTAGCAATGTAGTGATTTCCGGTTGAAATTATTAAAGTCTTTAACAAGCACCTTATACGTCTATTCAACATGAGCATTTCCTGTCTTCAGTGTTTTTACGTGTAAATATTATCTACATTTTCAGAGTTCAAATCAATCAATCGTCACAAGTCTTGAAGAAGTGGCAATCGCTTAATAAAACCGGTCTTATTAATAACAAAATCGTCGTTTAATCAAAGTTAAACATCATATTATTAAACATATTTTTGCTAAATTATAGCTAAACATGTAACAAATCAAACGGATAACGAGGGAATACCGAAAATTTCAAGGGTAGGTACCCTTGGAATTCTTTTTTATCGAAGGAATTCTCAAATATTTATTATTACTAAAAGTCTCAATCCTGCGGATTGGTTTGCAGAAGAAGTCTACATTTCGCTTTCCACTTCTCTCTATCTTCTGCAGTCCTCTTCAGCTCAACATATGGGGCGCAGTTCATATCCTCGCACACCTGGGCCAAATATTCCCGTCGGGGGCGCCCCCTGTGGTTTGTCCCCTCAACCATTCCCTCAATTAGGTCATGTAAGAGACCCTCGTGGCGCAAGATGTGAGCAATCTAGCGAGCACGTCTCTCGGAGATGGTTTTGAGTAGGTGCCTCCCTTCTTCAACTCTGTTGAGAACCTCGGCATTCGTGATCTGGTCCCTCCAGGAAATTCCCAGTATTCTTCTGTAATTCCACATCTCGAAAGCCTCTAGTCTAGATTCTGCAAATGTCAATAATAGAAAATATAATAAGTTATCTCTGTCTTTAGTTTCAATACGATAATGTCAGTATTAGCTGAGTAAATGAGAAAACGCCAATGCAAATTATCACATTTGAATGCCTGTGCGGCTTTAACGTCTCCATCCTTCAAAATTCCATTTATGTGATCGTACCAACTTTTCCTTTGCCGACCGAAATTTTTAGTTCCTGCTTTATTAGCTTTATATGTGTGCTTTTTGTCTTGGGGCATTTATTTTCAGCTTAAGAAATCAAATTGTTGTTCTATATATTTCCAGGACATTGGAACGATTACTTCTTCGTAAGTAAATAATATATGTATTCCCTAATTTTCAAACTGAACAACTCCTCACTGATTAAATCGATATTGTTCCACTTGTAAGCAAACCATACCCTAACTCATTTCCCAAAGTAAGAAAACAACTTGGAAATATATACTCTATACCCAAATTAATACAACCTTTTTATGTGCACAGAATGGAAATCAATACATTCATTTTGTGAGCAAATATGCTCCGAGTGTTTTGGGGCGGACGTCTATTTAAACCCGCGACCACTATGTGTGTGTAACCGAAAAGTTTTGATTTCTCAATTTTAATCAATTTTTAATCCGACGTGAACTTTTTTATGTGTTTACTTTTTTATGTGCTAGAAATTAAAAAGTGTATTAATTCAAAACAGAACATAATAAACAATCAGTTAAATTTATCTTTCAGTCCATTATTAAATATGTTTCCTTTTACTTCTAATCCTTCAGCCAATCGGACCCACCCTGCACAAGACCCAACCCTAAGTACCCCCACCCTACCTCTACCTCCGCCCCCATAGATTTCTTGTAAACACGTCGTCACATTCTGTTTCAGTTGAAAGTTAGCCTGATGAGGGAACGGTTAGTTCCGAAACCGGTCGCATCGTTTCAACCAAAAAACGTGGTTAATACAAAGTTATATCTTTAAATTTAATTTTTTATGTGTGTTTATATGGAAGATGGTTGTTTAGTTATTATATTATTGTGATTAATTAGTTTTAAAGAATATTTATAAGAATGATTATTGGCGTGTTCATAAGGTATCGTTAAAACTCATTTCTCTATATTAAGATATACTACAGGCAACTGATAATTCATATAATTCATTAGACATCTTAAGATATTATAGAATTCCATATAATAATTATATCCATGATAGGTATGGGTAATCGTGAGGGTTTGATTTCGCCGGATGAACCAGACTTGCCCCCCAGTATGCCACACTAATTACAGATATTTTACAGATATTACATCTTTATCAAAAACAGATAAAGGTGTTCTCAAACTCTAATACGCAATCCAACAATCTCCTTATTCACTAAAGCTTTCACCCCTGGTATGTGGAATAAATTTTGTGAGCGGGTAGGTATGTCTATTCGATACATGGAGAGATAAAGCATTAAGTATATGAGGGGAAACGATTAAGTTATTGCAAATTTTATATAGTAGGTAATATTTGGTCGAAGTTTACTTCTCCTGTCTTGCAATCTCTGTATTCATGTTGAAATTTCGGGTAGAACTACTATAATTAATGTGGTCAGCATAAATATTTATGCTGCGAAGCCTCTACATAAACTGGTGTTTTATGACTTCAAAGTTAGAAAAACCATGCAAATACTCCACTACTGCATACAATTCGCTCACACTAAGATTAATACTTTCGATTCATTAAGAGGGTAAATTCTCTTGAACGAATCGACAGTTAAAAAAAATCAATATTAAATATTATTGCTTTTCCAGATAGCGCATCAATAACGACATTTTTTTTTAATTCAAACTTTCTGTCATTTCTTAACACTATAGTATGTGAATAAGATTACTGAAATTATTCCCTCTAAGTTTTTGTTTGTCACCAACATGCTTTTCAAATGGGATGAAAATTGGTACAAAACAAAAAAAAATATAAGGGTGCTTTTCATGCAGGTATCCAACAAAAAATTTCGTCTAAACCATGGTTTTATAATATGAACATATCTTAACGATTAATATCATGTATTTCTAGAATGAAAATTGGCCATTGTTCAATTGCCTCCCACCTGTATAGAATTAGAGTTCTAAATAGCCCACTTTGCCAGTGTGGTGATGAGGATGAGACAATTGATCATGTATTTTTTAACTGTAAAAATAATTCCGCCTTCAAAAATATATACAAACAATTAATTAAAATCACTCACCAATCTCCACTTAATATCCAACATCTTTTGTCTCTTAATAATTCACTAGTACTGTCCGTTATTTCAAAATTCCTTTCATTGAATGACATAAATTTATAATAAAATTAACTTTTCTCCTCTGACATGAAATAATTGGCACATAGCACTCTTTACAGGGTGAATTGCCATAAACAAAAAAAAAACATGCAATGATGTATAAAATAAAGTCATTGCCAACATTAGTGTGATCATCATGAGTATGATCATCGGCGGGACTTTAGACTGACTCAGACTAACCTGGCAGGTACACAAAATGATGTGTATTACAAAGGTTTTCAACTGTTTAATGATTTTCCAGATGCTTCATCTGGTCTTGCCGCTTTTCGTCGCCTAAGTGTTGAATACATAAAGGAAAAGTTCTTTTAGATATTGTGTGCTTCATTTGTATTTTTGTGTAAATATTTAATATTTTATTGTTATTTGTTGCTTTTATATATTTCATACTGTGAAACTTTTTATTTTCCAACTTGTTAATATGCTTATTGGTTAGATGTAAGAAAGTGTTATTTTTTACATCTAAATAAAGTATACATACTTACATCATCAATTGAGACACATCAGTAGCGAATCTAAAACCAAACAAAAGTTAAGTTTAGTTTGTCGATCGACAATTCTTGATAGAACTCCATTGTACGTTGATATGTTATAAAAAATATAAAAATACTTGGTAATTGTTCTATTGTGTTTATTTGATTATTGACGCGTTTCGTGCAAAGCACATCGTCAGAATAATGCTCTACAAGACTGAGACTAGTGGTTATATACAAAATTTACATGGCAGGTGTATAAAAATGTTGGTTTTTGAACGGTTGAAAAGAAGTTATATAATGCAAATGAATCTATACAAATCTACGTTTTAATACAATGAATGTAGTTGGGTCACTGGTTGTAGTCCCCTGTGTCCATTAGGCCTGTAACAAAAGGAAACGACAGCAGTAAAATTCGAAAGGTAAATAATATTGTATTTATTGGTTTATTGTTATCTTTTAAGTGTGGTTAAAACCAATGTATTTCATAGATATTTGGTAGTTATAATTACAAACAACTTAATTTTAATCTTAATGTATTTAACAACAAAGGAAGGTATATGTCTGTCTAACCTATCGGTTTCAATAATGGTGAATATATATGATCAATTTGTTTATTGATGAGTAATTTTTGTGGATCCTTTTTTTCTCTGTTTATTTCTAATATTTCTAGTCGGTCAAGTTTTCTCCCTTTTATTGCCCGATGTATTATATTTATATTATGGTCACTATTAAATTGGTGGTTGTTTTCGTTTATATGTTCTGCAAAATTTGAGGTGTCTTTCTTTAATCTAATGCATGCCATGTGTTCTTTAATTCTTGTTTTAAAGGCACGGCCTGTTTGTCCAATATATGTTCCCGTACATGAGTTACAATTTAGTTTATAAATTCCGCTGTTATCCAACTGTTCAACCTTGTCTTTATTATTAATTAACAATTTACCTAATGTACTTGGATTAGAAAATGCAATATTTTTGCCAGTTTTTTTAATGACTCTACTGATATTTGTTGTGACATCGCCGACGTAGGATAGTTTTACCCATTTATTAGATTTTTCATTTAAATTTGTTAGGCCTGGTGCAATATTTTTTAACAATAATTTCTTTTTCTTTTTAAATATCAGATTGTCTATTAAGTTTTCGTTGTAACCATTATTATATGCTAACGTTTTTATTGTTTTTAATTCATCTAAATATTTATTTTGACTCTGTGGTACATGTAATAACCTGTGAATTAGTGAGTGGAAAGTGGATAATTTATGTGACATATGATGGCGGGATTTATTGTGAATAATATTATCACTGAATGTCGGTTTTCTGTATATACTAAAACTAAGTTTATTTTCTAATATTTCTATGTTGAGATCTAAAAAATTTAAAGAATTACCTCCTATTTCCATTGTGAATTGAATGTTTGCATTAATTGAATTTAATGCATTTAAAAACGTATTTAACTGTCGTAAAGTTCCCGTCCATAATCCAATTATATCATCAACATATCTATAGTAAAATAATAAATATTTAAAACCTTGAATGTTCTTAATTTTGGATTCTAAATGATTCATAAAAAAGTCTGCTAGTAAGGGAGAAATTGGGCTACCCATCGCTAAGCCATCGGATTGTTTGTAGTATTTATTATTGAATTTAAAGTAATTTTGATCTATACACATACATAGTAAGTCTGTTAGTTCATTCATTAACACAGGGTTTAAGTTGTTGTTAGATAGATATTCTTTTAATGAAGATTTTAACTCATTTATCGGTATACTGGTAAATAAACTGACTATATCAAATGATACTAAAATACTGTTTTTAGGAATAACCGTATTTTTTATGTTGTCTATTAATTGTAGAGAGTTTTTTATTGCAAATTGTGGTTTAAATTCAGTTAGTTTTTGAAATAAAAAATTGGCATGTTTTGCGATTTTAAAGCACGGTGCTGAGTTATATGAGACCACTGGTCTCATGGGCATATCCTTTTTATGCACTTTAGGTAGGCCATACAATCTGGGACATAAAGGATTCATTTGACAAAAACGTGTTTTATCGTACGGATCACTAAATATTGTTTTGCAATTATTAACTAAAGATTTAACTTGATTTGAAAAGTATGCTGTTGGATCATTATTAATTTGGGAAAAAATACTTGACAGAAAAATTGATTCGACTTTATTAATATAATTATTTTTATTTAAGATAACAGTGCTGTTGCCTTTATCAGCTTCAAAAACCAACATTTTCAAAAATCAACATTTTTATACACCTGCCATGTAAATTTTGTATATAACCACTAGTCTCAGTCTTGTAGAGCATTATTCTGACGATGTGCTTTGCACGAAACGCGTCAATAATCAAATAAACACAATAGAACAATTACCAAGTATTTTTATATTTTTTATAACATATCAAACAAAAGTTTATTTCGGCCAACTCTTACGGACGGATAGCTGGGAGTCAACTTGGACCCGAGGTCAAGAAACGTAATTTCTTCATTTTATTTTGTCCATTATTAGATTAAATATAAATGGGCTTAGACTGTCTCCCTGTTTGATTTCCGTCATCGTACAAATTTCTTGAGATAGTTTTCAATACAGAGATTGTGCCGTTTTTACTATAGATGGCGATATATGCTTCTCAGAAAGGATGTTGACGATATCATAATTCCACAAAATACAAATAGCGATATTAATATTTTGTTTAATTTGTTTTCCAACAGGTGGTCGTATCGACCACGCCCACCACTACAACAATCCATACAGAGCCCTGGACGAGACTCTTCAGCTGGAGGCTGCCGTGAGGGCGTCTCTCTCCAGGGCTGACCTCCTGGTGGTGACAGCCGACCACGGACATGTCATGACTATCGGGGGTCACGGAGCGCCAAGGGATCACCCGATACTCGGTAAGTCTTCACTAACAAAACAATTGAGTTGATTCTGCTAATCTTGGTGATCCTCAGGGATCTGCATGTCTTGGCTCCACGAAAAACTTTTTCAAAATAATGTACCATCAGGAAGACTTCTACATTGACTAACGAAACTGTGGGGGTATACGAGGTAGCCTATACATATATACAGGCGGGCCTAGGTTGCGGCTCTAAGGGCCTAGGAAGTAAAGGGGGGGGGGGGGTGGGCGGCCGACGCTGTTGTGCCCCCTTCAATTCTGTACTTAGAGAAGAGCAGGACGAACGCCTTTAGTCTCGCTCAGCAGTGACTCGTCAACTGTGGCGAATGTTGTTGTTTGGTTCGGGCACACCGCCGGCGCAGACGTCGGGTCAGACATCCTGTGTTGACAATTGAGACGTCAAATCTGACAGGTGATGATTGCGTCGGATACCCCCGGTGTTAGCCCGCCAAGTCTTCGGACGCCAACACGAGGACCGAGGGATGCGGGGACAAGCCCTTCCGTTCGATCGGTGTGCCTAGGGGCTGCTTGCCCCTGCTGCCGATCTTGAGCGGTTGCCCCGCTGTTTGAGGTTGGATTCTCGGGGGCAGTGGTTGAACCCGATGGATAGTGGATATTTGTGTTGTCCGACGTTGCGGCCGCGTCCGGGGGTGAACAGGATCAATGGGTCCTAAAAAATCACCGGCGTGGAAGTGGTATCGCGATCTCCATCAATATACATATATACACCCCCACCTATCAAAACCTGATTCAGTTCTCGGGCCAGTCGCACTAATAAACATCATGTAACCGAACACCAGCAGTTTTCATATCTTTCCTCTATATGTAGGTACCCGTTACACATGTACGTATATCTAAAAAACAATGCTTATGGGTGAAGATTGAAGATGGCTCGGTGGCAAAGCGAGTTGGATTAGTAATACCCTACCCTAGCTGCTTCAGCCCATTTCATTTGCCTATAGCACAAGAATTTATGCTTAATTAGGGATATGTATAGGTATATTTAATTAGGGATATGTATAGAATTTATTTTATATTTTTTTTATATTCTTTTCGGGCAACTAACAGGTACTATGCCAAATATTAATTTAATACGCACCCATTAACAAGTTGCCACATTCTGGAGACTAACGATATTTATCGTCTCGCAGATCCAGACTGAAACCACAATTGAAAACAATGTCTCCACCGGGAATCGGACCGGGGACCTTTAACTTAGCTGTCAGATATCCAACCAACTGAGCTACGAAGGCCGGCATTCTTTGAATAAAATAAATAGCTGTAGATATTACAATTTGTTGAAATTGTCTTCCAAAAAGGTTCATGTATGTATATGTGATCACAATATGCCACTTACTATCTAATTTAGTTATAAAATACATTCCCTGCTTTGTGATTTTAATAAGCTCAAAGTAAGATATTTTCATGATGGCGTATTTCTTGAATGATGAACTTGAGGAATACATGTCAGGATAGAGGGAGATGGCGAGGAATGCTGGAAGAGACCAAGGCTCGCAACGGGCTGTGAATTGATAATGATGGCATTTCTTGAATGTAGTTTGAAGCATGTGAATTTCGTTGAGAAGTGTTATGTAAAATATTTTGTCAGCTCCATGTATCATCTTTGAGCTGCTTTAAACATTTGCAATCTACTGTGCTTGTACTTAGGCAAACTATAATCTAAAGCATTGTAGTAATCTATCCATGATACAAGAAAATACATTTACTGTCGTTTTAAAAACCATATTGACTGTGTTAGTAAAATACATAAATCCAACAATGAAAATTAATTCTTATTTCATTTTTACTCCTCACTACCCCAAAAGTATATAGTGGACAGTTATGAATTCGCTATTTTTAAGGTTATTTTTTGTTACAAATTATCAACTAGCATCATGCTGAGATTGTATTCAGAAAGATTCATCACAATATTATCTGATCAGTGCTTCTCTTTTTTTTTGATTGGCAATTATTTCAAAATGACTCCAAGCAAGAAAATCAATCAATTATATTATGATTTTCAAATTGCTAAAAAGGCACACCTCTTTCATAAAATGGCTTTGAAGAATTATCAAGTTTTTATAAAATAAAATACTGAATATTAAATTACATTAAATAATTTAACAAACTCATTTCATAAAAATGCTGAAAATTTTCAAAATTTCAATACTTTGTGGATTGACTAAGTAGTAAGTAGTTTAGCCACAACCACAACCACAAAACCACAAAAGTGGGCCACAACACACTCGTTTTATCAAACGTGTGGGTATTCAAATTTTGTATGGTAAATATTCAGCATTTTCATGAAATAAGTTTGTTTAATTATTTTTTTATTTAAATATTTTATTATAAAAGTTGATATTTCTTCATGGCCATGAAAGTGATGTCAGTTGTATCGCTGCCACCGCGAAGGGAGGTTGTGTTAGTATGCTCACTCGCCGCCACACTCGCCGTTAAGTGATATTATTGTTCCGTGATTTTCTGGTGTTGGAATCGCTCAAGGGAAGTGATTTTTTCTTTATAATCGTATTGTTGTTTGATGTTTTTCTTTCTCATTTCTATGTAAAATTTATTCTTTTTCAGTTATTCTATACCTATATTACTTATCTTTTGATTTTTATTTTGATTTATTTATTCCGTTCGTGGTAACGAATTTTCGTTTATTTATATACATATATAGGTGCATTCCTATCTTATTTAACTTTGTTATTCTTTTTGTTAGTGAAATTTTTATTTTTGTTTCGATCTTGTCATAATGGAAGAAATCCATAAACCTCCTGACCCTCCTGACGACATAACAATCCAACCGAATTCCTCTGCCGCAAAACCTAATAAAAGAAGACGCGAAGGAAACGATTTTCCTTCTCCTTCTTCCCCTACTTCCAAGTATCCTGATGTATCTGAAGCTTCTCACGCTAGTCCCTTAAATCTGAAGTACAGCAGTAACTCTCTCCCTCCCTTTTTGGTTTATGTCCAGAATGTGGACAATGATGCTTCTCTGCACCCTATGAAATTCGGCCAAATCCTCTACAAAAACAAAATTGTTAATGTCTCTCCCGGCGGTGTCAAAGCCGAGGGAAGAAACAAGATTTCCGTCTCCTTCACAAATCCCAATGCTGCTAATTCCTTTGTAGATTCTTCAATTCTTACCTCTAATAACCTTAAAGCATATATTCCATCTTTTAAACTTACAAAAATGGGCTTAGTAAGAGGCATCTCCACCGAACTGTCAAATGATGACATTATAGAAAATGTGTCTGTGCCATCCCAATTTGGAAAAATAATCAAAGCCAGACGTTTGAATTATAAAGATTCCTCGTCTGGATCTATCGAATGGAAACCCTCTCAAACGGTTGTTTTGACCTTTGAAGGTCAGACTCTTCCGAAGAACGTCTACCTCTACTATAACTCTTTGCCAGTTGAGCTATATACATTCCCAACAGTTCTTTGTTTCCGATGTTGCCGTTACGGTCACACTAAATCCCAATGCCGTTCTCAGCCTCGATGCTTCAAATGTGGGGAATCCCATTTGGGGGAAACCTGTGCATCAACAAAACCTGTTTGTATTAATTGTTCCGGTGCTCATCCTGCTTCTAGTCTCTTTTGTCCCGAATTTTCGAGACAAAAAAACATTAAACATTCAATGGCCTCCGAAAACATTTCTTACGTAGAAGCGTCAAAATTATACCCAACAAGTAAAATGAGTTACACAGAAGCTACATCGGCTTCTTCCTCCACGCCTATTTCCATTCCTTCACGTAATCAATCCTTTAAAATGACTCTTAAAAACATTCCGAAAGAACAAAGACCTAAAGTTTCTCCACATTTTGACAAAGCCAGTCATGAAAATCTTCTTTCATACACAAATGGCCAAGCTACAATGCCTAGTGACGGCTGCGCCATGCGTTGCAACCCAGAACCTTTCAACAAATCCAACGACCTGACGTCAATCATCCCCATGATAGCCCAAATCCTAATTTCTTTATTTTCTGACATCGATAACTTACCGTCCTACGCTGCCAACTCTCTTCCATTCCTCAACGATCTAGTGCAATATAATGGCTCCACATCCAAAAACAAAGAATAATAACTCAATCTGCATATTACAATGGAACAGCAGAAGTCTAGTTTCGAATAAAATAGACTTTTGCTATATTTTAAAAACATACAATATTAATATTGCTGCGGTATCAGAGACCTGGCTTAAACCAGGATCCGATTTTTTTATCCCCGGTTACACGATTTTACGAGACGATCGATATGATGCTCATGGAGGAGCTGCGTTAATATTTAAATCTTCATTGCCATATAATGTAATAAATATCCCCTCACATTCTAATATCCAAATAGTTGCTGCTAACATAAATAATATAAGTTATATCTCAACTTACTGTCCACCTAACACTTTTTTTGATCCTAACTACTGGAATTTATTGATATCATTATGTTCCTCTCAAATATTTATATTAGGTGACTTTAATGCCCACTCGCCTTCCTGGGGATGTGTTTCTCAAGACAGTTCAGGCGACTCAATTTTGACGTTTTGCGATGATAATAATATGTGTATCTTGAACAATGGCTCACCAACTAGATTTACTTCACCATCACAAAATCAAAGTGCAGTTGACCTTTCCTTGTGTTCTACCAATCTTGCTACCTCCACTTCCTGGACCGTCATGGATGACACCTTTTCTAGTGACCATTTCCCAATAATTCTAAACTATTCTCCTAGTCCATCGTTTTCAACAACATATACAAAAGTCAGTAAATTCAAATTGAATTTAGCAGATTGGTATAACTTCCATAAAATCTTAGAAGAATCCGTTAGCACTCTTCCACCTCTTATGTTTCCAGCGGATTTAAATACAATTTTCTCTAAACTATTATCAGTTATTAAATCAGCTGCCGAGTCTTGCATTCCAAAAACAAAAAAATCGAAAAAATCTAAAACTCTCCCGCCATGGTGGGACGACGAATGCTCAGAACTCATTCTAGAGAGAAAAAAAGCCATGAAAAAATACAGGAAAAATATGTCACCGTCCAATTTTCTTAATGCAAAAAATATTCAAGCATTAACTAAGAAAACTTTAAGAAAAAAAAAAACGTCAAGGCTGGTATGACTTCTGTAATTCCCTTTCTCCAGAATCTTCTTCTTCTCAAATCTGGAATAAAATTCATAGATTTCGTGCATCATATTCTCCTACATATACTAACTCCCAGGATGACTGGATAATGTCATTTACCGATAATTTGGCCCCTGCCTACGTTCCAAGCTTTGAAGAGGTATGCAACTCTTCTCATAATTCACAGCCCGCCTCCTGGCTAACCTCTCCATTTAAAATAGAAGAATTATTAATTCAAATTCAGTCATTATGTAATACGGCTCCAGGAGTTGATGGTATTTCAAATATATTTTTTCAAAAATTTCCTGCTAATCTTCTGTCATACCTTTTAGATATGTACAACCTAATTTTACAAATAGGATTCGTACCTTCAGAATGGAAGACCCAGATAGTTATTCCAATTTTGAAACCGGGTAAAGATGCAAAACTTGGTTCTTCCTATAGACCTATTGCACTTTCATCTTGTTTCTTAAAATTATTAGAGCGTATGTTGAAAAAACGATTAGATTGGTATATAGAACATAATAACCTTCTTTCGACTTCACAATTTGGTTTCCGAAAATCAAAATCTTGTCTTGATAACCTGAGTATTTTAACAACTGACATTCGGACTGCTTTCTCTAAACAAGAATCTACTGCAGCAGCCTTTTTAGATATATCTGGCGCATATGATAACGTTCAGCTTCCTGTACTGAAAAATAAATTATCTACAATAGGTATTCCGGATCAACTGTGTCGTCTCATTCATAACATATTTTCCGAACGAACTATTAATATCAATAGAAATAATATAAATATATCAAGAACCATATGGAAAGGATTACCTCAGGGCTCCGTATTAAGTCCTATTTTATTTAATGTCTACTGTTCAGATCTCGAATCGAAACTCCCTGATAAGGTTTCCTTTGTTAATTATGCTGACGATATTAGCATATATGTTTCAAATAAATTTATTGATATATCCGTAAAAGATTTAACTATGGCTATCAAAATAATAAAGAAATGGGCTCTTAAAAATGGTCTCCAGGTTTCCCCTCAAAAAAGTAAGGTTGTAATTTTTACTCGTAAACACAAAACTCCCACAGTAAACATAATTATTGACAATATTCAAATTCCTGTGTTAAATCAAGTTAAATTTCTGGGCTTAATTTTAGACAGAAAAATGTCATGGAAACCTCACATTGAGCATGCTATTGCCAAATGCGAAAGAAATTTAAACCCTCTTCGAGCCGTTTCCCGAGTGTGGTGGGGTTCTCACCCATCATGCATGAAAATCCTTTACAATTCTCTGGTTCGTGGTGTCCTTGATTTTGGTAGCTTTCTTTGGGACCCGATCCCTTCATTTCTTCAACTTAAACTTGAAAGAATTCAATCAAAGGGCCTGAGACTGGTTCTCGGCGCTATGCGTTCAACACCCATAAATGCTCTTCAAGTGGAGGCACTAGACATGCCTCTTAATCTTCGTAGAGAATTATTGGCAGTCAAATTTCTCACAAAGCGCATAAATATTAATACACACCCCATCATGCGTAAACTATCATCCTTGCTATCTCTATGTCAATCCACTAGATTCTGGGCCAAAAAACCATATCCTCACTTATGCTTAGCATATTTAAAGCTCCGTGATAGAATAACCGATTCTCCTAACTATTCTTGCCTGCCATACTACCAAACTCCCTTTAAGGTTAATTTCATTATTCCCAATATAATTGAAAATATTGGCATCAACAAATCGACTCAATTACCCCCCCACACCATTAACAAAATCTTCAATAACATAGTAAATTCTAAATGGCCGTCACATCTTAAAATTTATACTGATGGGTCAAAAATGTATCCAAATGGACCATGTGGCTCCGCAGTGTACATTCCTTCCTTAAATACTGAACTTCTCTTTAAGCTTCCCCCTGGGTCATCTGTCTATTCAGCGGAGTGTTTGGCGATAAGAGAAGCATTAAAACTTCTAGACTCTCTTCCCCATTCAAAAATTCTGATCCTTTCTGATTGCTTAAGTTCCCTCAAATCCTTATCCAACGATCTCTCTAAATTTCCAGACAACGAACTTCTTTGCTCTATCAGATATCTCATGTGTAGTCTTATAGAAAAAGACTATGAAATTATACTAGCATGGATCCCTTCCCACGTAGGTATAAATGGGAACGAGATCGCGGATAAATTAGCAAAACAAGCCTCCAGTTCTGATGCCTCTTATTTTAACAATTCCCTTTCCATCCAAGACACAATTCGTTCTCATTGTAACATTGCCAAAAATAAATGGCAAGACCTGTGGAAAATAACTTCTGAAACCAAAGGAACATACTACTATAATATCCAATTAAACATTCCATCTTTTCCATGGTTTCATAAAAAAAAAATGTCCAAAAGAGAGATCTCTAATATCTCGAGAATGAGATTGGGTCATTGCTCAATTGCCTCTCACCTTTATAAAATAAATATAAAAGAAAACCCTTCTTGTGCATGCGGGGCAGAATTGGAATCACTCGATCACGTGTTCTTTGAATGCCCGATGCACTACGAATATGACATCTATCCCAACTTAAAAGTCCCTCTACCAGTCAACATGTCGCATCTCTTATCACTAAACTCTCTTGCTATTTATTCCGCAATATCCAAATTTATCCTTATCAATTGTATTAATCTGTAAATCGTAACATTCAATAACTTATTTTTTATCTTTTATTCCATTTGGCACAAATCACTCTTATAAGGGTGGGTTGCCTAATATTTAAAAAAAAAAAAAAAAATGAAAGTGATGTGCTTTCTTACCAATTTGAAAATAAAAATTTCAAATTTACAGTTTCCTGAGCTTAGGGTCCCTTTAAAATATTTGACAGTTAAAATAATTGAGAAGCACTATTCAGATATCCTTAAAAATCTAACGGGGTCTAAGTAAGTATTATATAATACAATCTCAGCTTGATCTCTCTACTCTTCTTCTGGGTCACAATCCTAGGATTGGTCTGCACCAAACTTTCGATCTTTCCACTTAACTCTATCATCCGCCAGTCTCTTCATATCTTTGTAACTGCTACAGCGCACGTCACCGATTACCTGGTCTATATAGTTGTTTCTGAGGCGACCTCTACAGTTGCCCCCATCAATCATTCCTTCGACGATGGTAAAAAGCAGGGCTGGGTTCCGGATGTTGTGGCCTATCCACGTTGTTCTCTGTTGGGCAATTCTTTTCAGCATGATACTAGTTGATAATCTGCACTAACAAAAAAATTACCTTAAAATTGCGAAATCATAACTCACCACTATATCCCCTTGGGTTAGTGAGAAGTAAAAACTAGACTTTTGCGAATTAAATCCATTTGCCTGAATGTGAAAAAAATACCTAGAAAGTTTAAAAATAGTTTGGCCAAAATTGTGTAACAAAAATAATAATAACAAAAATTAAAATTCACAATGCGCCGTTTAGTGATACCAGATCACTCCAAGGGCGCTGTAGTTCATTAGTTGTTTCTATGAAACAAGGTAGTCTTGAGAAGTCAACCGAAGGTGTTAATGCGCTGAGCTCTATGTATATATGTCAAGGAGTAATTTATTACATTTTCAATTATCTTTTTGTCCATAATATAAACAAATATAATGCACACTGGCTGGCTTATTGCCATAAGGCAATTTTTCCCAACCAACCAGATAACAAAGTATGACAAAATTGTGTATATCAACAAAATAATGCATGAGAAAAAAAAAACAAACATAATATATATCACACTAAGATTAATTTTAAAGACAAAAAGCATCATAGCAAAAAAAGGGTTGGGAAATAACAAGGAGAGGAAATCGGGATCAGGTGTTAAGGAATAAATATTCCTTCTTTAGTTTTTTTCTTGAAAATACAAAGTGAGTTAGATGACACAATCCTGACTTAGACTATCCCATGGACTTGCTGATTGTACCTACTTCGAACGACGAGCTGCAAAATTCTGTGTTATATTTTTGATACAATTCTTGAATATAGTGTGGAGCCAAATCGTTCAGAGCCTTTAACACCATCAGGCATACCTTATAGTCTACTCGTTCTGGAGATCTCAACCAGTGTAGTTCGTCAAGTGTAGTTCGTTAAGAAGAGGTGTTATGTGACATACTTTGTCACCTCCATATATCAAAACTCGCAGCTGTGTTGAATACTATTTGTAATCTATCAAGCTGATACTGGAATAACCCGCATTAATAGCATTACATTAATCCAGCCTTGACACAACAATTGCATTCGTAAGCATTTTAGCTTCGTAAACTTTGGCGGATATTATACCAATGTACCAAATTTGCTTGAGGTTTCACGTTGCTTGAGTAGATAGGAAGATATAGACATGTGGGAAATAGCCAAACTTGTTTTTGAATTAATCTATTTATTTCACTTTGACTTTAGTGGTGTGGTTTAGCCTTACGCTCCCGAAAATACCATGAATCAAAAGCACCGTCTGGTTATTCAAATCTCGTCCTTTAAAGTTTCCAGGAAGTTTAGTTTTTTCAAAAAGAAAATATTTTACGAGAAAGAGATTTTAATTGTGATTATTTTATCCCAACACGATATCTTTTGTATATCAGAGCCTATTGATTACTTATCCAGACTGAGCAAAAATTACAAAGGATTTTTATACCGCCGAAATCTGAATAGTAATTTGATCCCCTCAGTATTATGCCGTTGTTATAATAATAATTATTTTTTTGAGAAACCTTTAAAATGAGTAAAATGGTTTTCCGAACAAAACCCTATAAAACAAATGACCTTTGGAAAAAGTTTTGTTGATTTGATTTTCTTGGTGGTTCATTAAATTATCTAATATAATATAACTAAAATTAAATATAATGGAATTTATCACCTCACTTGGTGAAGCCTGGGGGGCAAGTCTGGTCCGATCGGCGAAATCAAAACCTAAGCGATTACCCATATCATGGATATAATTATTATATGGAGAATAATTATATCCATGATATGGGTAATCACTAGGGTTTTGATTTCGCCGGTCGGACCAGACTTGCCCCCCAGGTCTGTTCTGTTAACAATAATTACGCAGTTAATTATCGCTTAATAAATTCTCAATAACGTAAAAATGTAAAAAAATTATAAAAATTTTCAAGCACAAAAATATAAAGGACTAAATTCATAATAATAAAAAAACCCTTTGCACTTTTTTGTTTTCTTTTAGATTAAACCGCATAAAATATTTATATATTTATTTATTTAATTTATATACATGAACAAACACGAACCATTGGACATGCAAATAATATTAACTATACTATGCCAATTATGAAGACCTCATTTGGACATAGACAGTTTAAATTTATTGCCCCAAGTATATTTAATAAACTAGACAATAACGTAAAGAAAACACCACATCACAATTCCTTTAAAATTCATACAAAAAATGGTTATTTGCTTCGAGCAGGCTCTATACTGAAGAGGTTGTCCACCCTTAACATCTGACTTATGAAATTTTATTTCCTATACATCATTTCTTTTATTTCATTTCTTATATTTAATTAGCTGTGAGGCACCGGCTTAGAAAAGTGCTTCCATTCTTTTAAATCATTGTTTTCGAGTGTCCCGTAAGAGCCGGGTTATCGAAATTACAACAGGCAACAATAACATCTCACATAGTTCAGCAATGATGTTCACCATCACACATTCTGAATGTAGTGCCTTTTTTGGTGAAACGAGACTGGTGTGTGGGTAAACATCGATGTGTTGTTCTCCCTTTTATAAGGCAATGCACACCCGCACACCTTTCGCTGGTTACACCACATTGTGGGATATGCCGTGATGGTATGAATGAATGAATGAATATATTTAATTATAACTTTTCTTCTTAATCTTTTGTAATCTTTTAATTTTAAAATTACTTGAATGTAACTTTTAACATCTGTGTAACTTATATATTATGTATCCTCTATGTTTAAATAATTTGTATACCCTATTGTATAAAAGTAACAGCCCCAGAACAGGTTTAGCCAAGTGAGGCTTTACTTACTTAATCTAAATAATATGTACAAATATTTGTGTATTAACAATAAATAAAAAATAAATAAAACATCTGTACAAAGGCGGGTTTTTTGCTAAAAGGCAATTTCTTCCAACCAACCCGAGCACCGTCAAGTCTCGTTAGTTAAATCGGTACAATTGTAGTACCTATGTAGTAAGAAATAAATAAAAAAATACTAAGAGAGATTAAATATACATCTCACATAGCAATAAGGATGTTACGAAGGTAATAGAAAGATATAGAAGTAATATTAATATATTTATTATAAGGATATAGAAGGAATAGGAAATAAAAATCATCGACATTTTCCATAATTCATCTATATTTGTTTATTGGATAATATTTTTGATTGTCTTGTCCATTCTTAAAGAACTACCGTAATGAAAATATTAACTGTAACAGCTATAAACATCAATGTTTTATAGGCAATAATTATGTTACTACTAAATTGCTCCCAACTCCGTGAATTATAAAATATTAATGGCGAAAAAAATATCTATCAGTATCGTATTATTTCGACCAACACAATATATAGATGAGAGAAACTATAAAGAAGTCAATTTTATTCACATTTTTTTCATATAAACTCCAACGAAGAGATACTCGAGTTGAAATCTCAAATAATTCAAACGGTCTTAGCATCCAACATTTCACTGTGTTTTTCCATCTCTGTTTTTCGTTTTCCTCGCTCCCACTTCAACAATTAATTACATTAATAAGAAACGCCAGAGCGATATTTCATTCATTCAAAATAGAAAAAAAAAACGTAATTAAATAATGAAACTTTAGAATTGCGTTGAATACAAACAACGCCGTAAAATATAAAATAATGAATTGCTATAAATGAAAAAAAATATTATGAAAACAAGTTGAAGTAATAAGTTAAACACACACAATAGAACGAGCCGAGCGATAGAACGATAAAAGAACGAAGAAAAGTGTTGGGATATTTGTGCATTTTTTTTTGTTTTAAATTTGTTTTGTTGAAAAATTTTTGTACGTATATTTTCAATGGTTGTTTATACAAACTTTAAGCAACTTGTAATGCTTAATTGAAAAGAGTTTATAAGACCAAGGACCATAAATTTATTTTGCGGTTGTTTAAGCAAAATAAAAAAAAACAATTCCAGGAGTAAAATCTCATTTAATCATAATCTTAAAAGTAGGTTTACTCAATCTCCGGAAAATTTCAACTCGAGCAGTTTATAACAAGTCGAGTTAAGAGAAACTTATCCCCAACATCAACCCTCGTGATTCTAGTTAAACGAATAACCACTGCACTCAATTAATAAAAGTAACTAGTTACACGTAACACATGAGATTCAACTGTCGATGGCGATAGTATGTATAGTTGAAGAATACATTTTTTTTAAATGAATATATCCTTGTTAAACAAGTACATATACATCTTCCTACGTTCCCTAAAATAAGCAAATAAATGCTTGTGCTATAGGTGAACGAAATCGGTCGAGGCAGGATTCGAACTCGCGATCACTGGATTACTAGCCCAGCGCGCTAACTGCTCTGCCATCGACCCATCTAATATACATACCAAATTATAAACCCTTAAATCCAAATTATTCCATATCTATTGTGGTAGTGTGTTTTCCTTTTTTTACTTTGTGTTTTATTGTTATTGATAGGTACGTGTCTTTTTTGTGTGTTCATTTAGTCATCCGATGTTGATTTGTTTATTTTTATTGTTTGTTTTTATTTTTGTTTATACTAGATGTAAGAAATTGTATTTTTTTTACATGTAAATAAAATAAAATATATACAATACAATACAATAATTTAAGATATTTCTTTTACTAAACGAAACATGTACGTCAATATTGGATAGTGTGGAGGTCAGTCCTTTTTTCCTACACAGAATATGAAAACAGCATGATGTTACATATGTTTGTAGATTAAGTAGGTATCAAACAATGGAGTGAGATATTATGCAGTGTTTAATGCCTTACAAATTGTATGAAACGATGTCGTCACAAAATTTAATTTTTGTCAAAATTGTTAATAAAAGTTTGAGGTGTACAACTATGAACAATGTTATTAATTTTTATAGAAAATTAAATTATCTAGTTGGGGTATTTCGGCTTTAATATGGAGATTAAGTATAAAACTATTGAGAGTCCCCGTAGATATTGTATATTCTGCCAAACAAATTGATTGAAACGATTTCGTCACTAAATGAATTATAACGAGAATTGTTAAGAAAAGTTTGAGATGTACTATCCTACATTAATGTGCGTACTTTTTGTAGAATATTAAAATATCTAGTTGGGGTGTAGGCATTATTGAATATAGTTAAATGAATTGGAAATATAGGCAGTTTAACACATAAATTTACCATAAAAAAATGTTACAAAACCCTGGAAATTTTTCATTATAAATAATCTGAGATATGGTGTTGGTCTATATATTAAAAATTCACAGTTTTAAGTATTATGGTTTTTGAGATATATGGAAAAATAAAATAGTAAAAATTCAAAAATTGATATTTTGATGACTAGAACAAATATTAAAAATTCTGAGTACAAAAATTTTGTAGGCCTAACATTTTTTTTTATTTTTTGAAATTTTAGGCTCTTGATCAAGCGGATCAAAAGTCATAAGAGACACACACACACACACACACACAGTCACACTAAATATTCAAAATTTTAATTGGCTATATCATGATCTATTTTGTAAAATACCTGTTATGCTTCCGAAAAAAATAAAATAAATAAAAATATCACAAAAACGACGCGCACAATGAGCTTTCTCTGATTCTTCAGATAGAATGGTGATCATGTGATATGTATGAAAAGAGGAATAGGCCGGCCTCAGAAAAGGTTGGCCGATTATATTGTAAAGTAGAGGAATAGGCCGAGTATATAGTAAAGTAGAGGAATAGGCCGATTATATAGTAAATCATAGGAATAGGCCGATTATATAGTAAAGTAGAGGAATAGGCCGATTGCATAGCAAAGAAGAGTAATAGGCCGATTATATAGTAAATTATAGGAATAGGCCGATTGTATAGTAAAATAGAGGAATAGGTCGATTATATAATAAAATATAAGAATAGGTCAATTATGTAGTAAAGTAGAGGAATAGGCTGATTATATAGTAAAGTAGAGGAATAGGCCGATTATATAGTAAAGTATAGGAATAGTTAAATAATATAGTTAAGTAGAGGAATAGGCCGATTATATAGTAAAGTAGAGGAATAGGCCGATTATATAGTAAAGTATAGGAATAGTTAAATAATATAGTTAAGTAGAGGAATAGGCCGATTATATAGTAAAGTAGAGGAATAGGCCGATTACATAGTAAAGTAGAGGAATAGGCTAATTATATAGTAAAGCAGAGGAATAGGCCAATTATATAGTAAAGCAGAGGAATATGCCGATTATATAGTAAAGTAGAGGACTAGGCCGATTATATAGTAAGTCGGGAATTGAATAAGTACGAAAAGGCCCAAAGAAGAGACGAGTACAAAAAACTAGACGAGGCTTGTATCCAGTAGTGGAGGAAATACCAAAATGACAGATGTTAGCCGTTTTCATCATTGCTTTGTTAAGTTTTTACGAGTCAGGTCGTAGTGTGAGGAACTGAGAGGAATAAGCTTTGAAAAAAAAGAGGGTAGGACTTTGAAATATAAATCTTTTAAAATTGCAACATTTCGCTATTTTAAAAATCCAAATGTACGCTACGTGTTGTATTCTACCATTGTATAATACGACACATTAAAATGTCAAATGAAAATGCCTACACAGAGCTAAAGTCGCAGATAAATGACTTTTTTCGCTCTTAATTCATCTCATCTGGGACGTTTTCCATACGATTATACACTTTGATATTACAATTTCTTATTTAATCTATTTATTTTTTACGTGTTTTGTGTCGAAGAAGTTGCCAGAAGGGCTCCCGATAACCTCGAGAAGCCAGAAATCGCTAATCGGATTACCGATCATTATTTTTTTATAATTAACTAATTTTTATTAAAATTTTAAAGCTTTTTTATATACAGAGCATGCATAAATTATGATTCTTTCTTCCATGACATTGATCTCTTCAACTCATATCATAGAAGATTAAAATGATCCATTTTGGCATCTTTATAACCCTCCATTTCCTTCAAAATTCCTTCTCTTACAGCAAAATATATTACGTTATTTAGGATTTTTCTTTTCAATTTATGTTTTAACCAGTAATATTCAATAAAGTCGATGGCCTTTACAAAAAGAAATGTAGAAAAGTTCAAATGCACACAGCGATCCATGGAAAGATCCATGCTTAGTATAAGCCTAAGAGATAAGAATAAGAAATGAGGAAATTAGGAAGAGAACCAGAGTAGCGGATGTCATGGATCGCGTAGCAAGATTGAAGTGGCAATGGGCGGGCCATATTGCAAGACAAGACACCACAAGATGGACCCCTAAAATATAAAGATGAAGACCTTGGGAAAACATGAGAGGCGTCGGAAGACTTCAAAAAAGATTGTCCAACGACATCGCTGCTGCCGCTGTGGGGGGTAAAAATTGGCTGCAAACAGCAACAGAAGGGTATGGAAGAGGTCTATATATTATCCAGCAGTGGAGGACAGAGGGCTGAAGAAGAAGAAGATTCAATAAATATTTTTGGCTTATTTGTTGCATAACTGCCTGTTTTTCCTGTATACTAAATAGACTGGATGTTTGTTTTCAATAAATAAAAATAACAATAATGAAAAAAAAATGCATTTGCTATGAATGTGGTAGGTATAAAAATGAGGATACTAGGAAATTATGTAAGATGTAATCAATAGAATGAAACACATTGTGATGGTTTGGCCACATGGAAAGAATGAATGAAGAACGCCTGACTAAGAAGATTTTCAAAAGTGACAGGAAAGAAGAGGTCGGGGTACAAGAAAGGATGGCACGACCACGCGTAAGAAGCGTGAATAACAGTCGTAGCGGCCTTCGTGGCTCAGTTGGTTGGATATCTGACTCCTGAGCCAAGTGTCCCACGTTCGACTCCCGGTGGAGACACAGTTTTAATTGTGTTTTCAGTTTGAATCTTTGAGACATAAATATCACAATTCTCCAAAATGAAGCAATTTATTTTTAGACGCGTGTTAAATTAATATTTGAAAAAGTACATGACGATGCTAAGGTGGAAAAAATGTGGCATTCGGTTCTCAATGTGTACGATGTATTTAGCAGTGCATCTCAAATGTTGGCAGATCTCAGTATTCATGACTTGCCGATCCCCAAAGACAGAAGATAGCTAATTCAAGAATAAGGATGTGGGTTCTAGAAATTCCATTCTTCGAGTAGCTGGTATGTGGGTTGACTCTTTAATTCACAAAAGATAGGCGTCAATTGTGCAGAAACTTAACTGATTATACGTTTATATTATTTTTATGTATAATTTTGTATGATGTTGTTATAATATGGTTTGTGTACCTAGCATTGCTTCCCCCTACTCACGAACTGAAATAAAAACTTATTAAAATTATAAGTGTTGCCAATACCATAAACCGCTATGTAAACCAATGTCTCAACTATGCATTTATGTTCGAAGTACGCCACGATGTTCACAATTTTCAATTTCAACAGTACAACTATATAGAATCAGTATCGTATAACAGGTCAGTAATGCAGATGTATCATTCAGTTCAACGTTCACAAATGACCAAGTCTACTTTGGCAAATTTTTAACTTGAAACGACGTTGACCCACGTCATATCTAATTCGATTCTTCATAGAGTACCAACAACTTCACATGGCAAATTCGCCTCGACGTTAGCCAACAGAGTTACTTTAATTGAAAAAACAAACAAAGATGTTTAGTTATGGATATTTTGTAGGTTCTCCCTAGGGAAGGGACACGGTCGTAGGATCAACTAAACAAACCCTCTGAAAGAAAAGGATAATTAGTTTCCTACTTCGTCAACTTCTAAATTAAACTGTTAACCCAAGAGTTCACACACAGAGGTTTTTCAGCGTGCCCGTTTGTGTAATAGGCGCTAGCATTATTAAATGATCTTCTTGTTCTTTCTTGGCCTCATGACTGAAGATGACGGCTTCACTCAGTCGCTCTCCGAATCGTCCACCTCCATGAGCGTCGGTCTTGTAAAGTTCGATGGGTTTCGATGTTTGAAGTTTTAACAGCAAGGTCATCTCAAGGCAACCTCTGGATCTTCTTCCTTACACAGTCATCACGAGCTTCTCGAGGTTTTCTGTGGCCCTTCTGACAATTAATACAAAACAAGCAAAACCCGGCAGACGTTGTCCTGCCTGTGTACGAACCTGTACCTCTGTAATATAAAAATGGTTCATCTGAGTGTTTTATTTTATTTTTAAAGATTGCAATCTAGAATCAGTCACTACATTGCCTTCGGTTTCTTCTGTCTCTTCCGTTTCTTCCGTCAAAATGTGAGACATCAAATAAAAATATTTGAATTCAAAAACCTTCTCGTGTTTTCGATAAACAAATCCCTAAAGTTTCATTGCAATATCAAATAAATGATTTTCAAGTTTTTAATCGAAGATCACTAATTAAAATTCTGTCTTTTCAGTCCCTTCCATCCATTCATTGCCTTTCGTCCCTCAAACCCTTTCAATCCCTTCAGTTCCTTATGTCTATTTAGCCCCTTTCATCCCGACATTATTTATTTATTTATATAATTTATGTACGGGTGTTCAAAGGCGGGTTTATTATCATAAAGCAATTTCTTCCGCCTTCTGCCTCTGCAATACCTTTCAGCCCTGCAGTACCTTCCGTCCAAATATGAGAATCAAATAAATATATTATATATTGACATAAATTTTATATATGAACATATAAATACATACATACATACATATCATTACGCCATATCCCTTACGGGGTCAGCAGAGAGAACCGAGCGCATTACTTTTCTATTTTTGCACACATTCCTAGATTCCTTTACATCCATGCACACTGAAAAAAAAGTTTTGTTAAAATTTACCGAACTATGGTGACTACAAAACAATTCGTTTTGTGCTACTAAATATTTTGTGCCCTTAATCAACTAATACAGTCATAAATGGATTAACTTTTGTTACTGAAAGGTTTGGCTAAAAACGCATGTAGCCAGTTCGGTGGTCACTATTTTTTTTTTTATTTCAACGTTTTCACGTAAAGATATTTAGTTTTTAAATGTTGTGTAATGTCCTAAATGGTATATTTAACGATATTTTTTTTCTTAAATAAAAAATGAATATGTCCTTGTTAAACAAGTACATATACAATATACACCTTCCTACGTTCCCTAAAATAAGCAAAAATGCTTGTGCTATAGGTGAAAGAAATCGGTCGAGGCAGGATTTGAACTCGCGACCACTGGATTACTAATCCAAAAGCGCTAACCGCTCTGCCATCGACCCATCTAATTAATATTTAGTTTTATAAGGTCATTTCGCAACTGCCGCGTAGCGGCAAATAAGCCGCGCAGCGGCCGCTGGGGGTTGGGCGGAGATAGCGTCCAGGGGCAGAGCCCCTAGTTGACATAAATTTTATATATTGACAAAAATTTTATATATTAACATAAATTTTATATATTGACATAAATTTTATATACTTACTGACATAAATTTTATATATTGACATAATTTTTATATATTGACATAAATTTAATATATTACATAAATTTTATATATTGAAATAAATTTTATATACTGACATAAATTTTATATATTGACATAAATTTTATATACTGACATAAATTTTATATAAGTATTGACACAAATTTTATATATTGACATAAATTTTATATATTGACATAAATTTTATATATTGACATAAATTTTATATATATTGAAATAAATTTTATATACTGACATAAATTTTATATATTGACATAAATTTTATATATTGACATAAATTTTATATACCTACTGCAATAAATTTTATATATTGACATAATTATTTTCCTCCTTTCGAGCAGACATTCAAGTTTTCCCAGTGAGTATAGAGCTTTAGAATTGGGTTTCAGAGTTCCAGTTTCGTGTTTACTAAAAGGGTTTGGGAAGTTAATACGGGATTAGGACATGGTTTTATTCCAGTTTTCGATAACAAAACCCTCTTCCTATCCTGT
The DNA here is from genome assembly GCA_963576475.1 of Molanna angustata. Lineage (NCBI taxonomy): Eukaryota > Metazoa > Arthropoda > Insecta > Trichoptera > Molannidae > Molanna > Molanna angustata. The sequence goes on from OY754985.1 coordinate 23,779,368, forward strand.
ACAAGAACTTATCCCGATCCCCTGAGGTTCCCCAATAAACTACCACAAAATTATACAACCATGATTGTTTACAGGTTCTACGTATAATAATTATTAAATAGTTTCATAAAGGTTGTGATAAAACATTTTGCTGGATTTTTAACAGTTTTAGATCGCGGATTACATAATGTATTAAAATTAAAACGGAATAGACGAGACTTGTATGTGGGGATCCACGCATGTGTAGTGCGTCCTTTTATAAAGTCGTGCAGACCCGCACTCCTGTCGATGGTCACCCCACATTGTGAGATATGCCGTAATGGTATGAACGAATGAAAATATAATAAAAGATTATGGTATAGTCTTTCTCATATCCTCATCTTATACTTTTGTAGGTATTCTTATCATTGCTACGAACTGTTCTTATATTCGATCTTTTTTGTACATACATACATACATACCATCACGCCATATCCCTTACTGGGTAAGCAGAGAGAACCGAGGGCCATACTCCTCTATTTTCGCATACATTCCTAGCTTCCTTTACATCCATGCATCGTCTCATACATGCTCGTCGATTATTCAAGCTTCTTATGTTTGCTTCTTTCAAAATATCATTCACATGGTCATGCCATCCCTTTCTGGGGCGGCCCCTGCTATTCACTCCATTTCTTACACACATGTATATTTTTTTTGGTCAGTCGTTCATCATTCATTCTTTCAATATATCCAAACCACCTCAAGGAATTCACTTTCATTTTATTTATAATACTCTTCTTAATCTTGCATTCTCTCCTTATGTCCTCATTTTTTATTCTGTCATATATCGTCCTATTACACGTACTACCTACATGTTGTATTGTATATTCGACTCCAGTTGGTTGTAAGAAATTGCAGTTTATCTATAATCTCACAATTGTTCAATTATATGAACAAGAAGTTGAAATAAAAATGGTTTTCGGTACTAATCCAGTGGTCGGGAGTTCGAATCCTGCCTCGACCGACTTCGTTCACCTGTAGCTCAAGCATTTATGCTTAATTTGTGGAATGTACTAAAACGTATAATATGTATGTTATTATTGAATAAGGACATATTCATTAAAAAATAAAACATTTTTAATATTGGTATAATATTTCCAGGAACGGACACAAAACCATCTGATGTGGATAGTCTCCCGTACACCAGCATCTTATACGGGAACGGACCAGGGTTCGGAGCTCGACCGGCTCTCACTGAAGAGGAAGGAGCCGAAGAAAACGACAGGGACAGGGTTCACGCCGCAGCCGCCCCAAAACAATGGGCAACTCATGGTGCCGAAGACGTCCCTGTATATGCCATGGGTAGGTATATAATATGATTTTATATAAATCAATGAACGCTGCCTATTTAGCTGAGACGATACTGGTGTGTGGGTATACAAACAAATGTCATGTTTCCTTTTGTCGTGCACACCCGCAAACCTGCCGCTGGTTACCCCACAGTGTGGGATATGCCATCGGACTACACAAGGGACCTTTTGGAGTGGGGTAGGTGACTGCTAAGTTCCTCTCAATTCCTCTCGATGCGTTTCATGCAAGGCACATAAGCAGAATAATCATCGCTCCAAATTATATTGATAAAGACCATTTTACTGAGTATATGTATATCCTTGGTTATAAGTATTGAATAGAAAAATAGAATAATTTTGAGTTAGTATACAGAAAATAAAAAAAACATAATTGTTACAATAATATTGACACAAATATAAAAGTTATGTTGATTCAAGAACTAGAATCCTGCTAAAAAAATCTGTATTGTTGACTATTTTAAAAATTATTCTGGATTTGAAATCTGTATACTTGGTTATAAAAACAATTCTGGGTTCAAAATTATTATACTCGTAATAATTGTAAACTTCCACTTAATAAGTATGTATATATTTGGCTGAAGCCGTAAATGAAACTACTCATAACAAAATGAAAAATCTTAACAATTTACTAACGTTAGTTTTTAAACCTGCGCTGTACTATTTGAACCATGGTTCAAGTGTGCCATCTGCACCTACAGTGGATCCGGTCCTGATTACTAAACCCTTCTCAAAGTTGTCGAAATATTGTTGAATCCGGGGAGTGTTTCCGATTTACCAACAAAACAAATTAAATTATCTGGATTTCACCTTTCTGCCTTAGCATTATGATGTAGGATGTACGCACTGTATGTACATGCTACACATGTACATAGGAAACACAAAAACATAACATAGAGAAAGTGTAGAGATTAGGATTAACGTATTTACATTCGGTGTTTGTTTTTTCAGGACTGATGTACGCTCTTTCAGAAAACACCCTTGAGTTTTTTTACAAAACAAAAATCTATAGAAAATAAGATGTTGAAAACCTTTTCCAATAAGATACACAGATCATTACACCTCTGGACATGGAAATAAGACACAATAATCCATTGTATAAATTAGAATCATGTCAGTATTTGCACACCCTCAGTTGAACTATTCAAAAAAGTCTAAACATACCACAGGTTTATGCTAAAAACACTTGCATATACATAATTCAACCCAAACTACACGACAGACTAGACTACCTAGACTAGACAACCAACATACAAATACCTAGAACTACGTCAACATTTGAACAAAGACATTTTTAATTTCGTTGAGTCAAGGTTTACTCCCATTGAATTTAAAAAAAGTTTAAAACATAAATACCTACATACATTTAATAACTGAATAAAAATATGGATAAAAAAAAACAGACAAATACTTCTTCTTCTCCTTCATCTTGGTGTAGACCGAGGGTCTGTTGGTACAGGATGGTCCTCCTGAGATGCTCAGCTATCTCTCCATCGTTTCGGGGGTCTTCCTGATTGACGCTGTCCATCTGGTACCTGGTGCAGAGCTATGTGTGGAATCATGTGGAATTCTCTTTTGGTTCATCCTCTGCCCATGCTGGTACCAGTATAAAAAATACTGTAAACAATAAAATACTGTAAGTACGTTAACTTACAATGACGGACACACACGCGCACTGAAATCATTTATCGAATCAACTATCGATGGCAATAATATGTATAATTGAAGAATATGTACCAAACTATAAACACTTTAACGCAAATTTATAAACATTTTAAGATATTTTGTTTTCTATATAAAACATGTAAGTACATATGTATGTCCGGATAGAATAGTATGGAGGTCAGTTTTTTTTTCCTACCCAAAATATGAAAACAGCATGATGGTATGTATGTATGTTTGGAGATTACGTATCTAACTATTGAGTTTACTGCCTTACAAATTGTATGAAACGATGTCGTCACTAAATTCAATTTTTATAAAAAATTTGTCAGAAAGTTTGAGATGTACTTCTACAATGGTCATTTTTTTATAGAAAATAAAATTATCTAGTTGGGGTTTTTCGGCTTTTTTTAAATATCTTAAAAACATTGGAAATATAGGTAGTTAAACACATAAATTTATCATAAAAAAAATGTTTTTCTTAATGAAAAATGTTTGACAAAATCTGAAATTTTTTTATAAAAACCAATTCGAGATTATGTATTTGTTTATTTATACAAATTTTCCGTGTATTAGCTACACAGACACACATACACAGACACACTAAATGTCGCGTATCTTGGCTTGATACTTTGTCGATATATTAAAAGAAATAAATTCTCTTGAACAAATCGACAGTGTGATTACTATTGAGTATTAGTTAAGCATTTAATAAACGAATAAATTCCCATGTTCTTTCCTTACTTTATCAGACACTTAAAAACCCTCTCACACCTCAAGGAGAAATTCGCCCATCTAATTTTACGGTCTCAAAACCACAGTACACTATCAATACCAATACACCACACATCCTCCTACACTTACTCGTTCACAATACACGCAGCCTGGCTGTGGCTCCAATTACCCAATGGTATAAGAGAAGCTCCTAGGTTGATGGTTTTCAAGAAGCTTCTGAGGTCACACTTCTTATCCACATACCTATAATTCCTTTATACTTCATCACTTCACATCCCATCTTTTTCCAATTAGTGACATTATCATTATTATTTTTAAATTGTGTTTTTTGTGTTAAATTTTGTATATTAGTTCTTATTTGTGATATATATTTTTTTAATTGCTACTACTGATGTATTTACTAGTGTGGTTGACTGGTAGAAATTGCCTACGAGCAATTACGCCACATTATGTGAAACCACATTATGTGAAATATTTTTTTTTGTTGCGTTATTAATTAGAATTTCTTTGTGATTTTAATATTATAAACAACTAAACACTACTTTGTAACACAGAGCCACCAACTAAACAAGAGCGTCCTTAAATTGATCTTGTAGGTATCATTAAACGACGCTACCTACATAAATTCGTATTAAAAAATTGGAAAATAAATAACAATTAATAATATATATAGCCATTGGCTCGAAGACCAATTTGTGGGCACAGAAGATTACCCCCTTTGATCTAGGTACCCAAGAAAAGTGGAAAAGCCACAATTTTCAGTTAAACATCTCCTCTTGCGTTTCCCTGATCGAAATCCTTTCGGTTGTAAAAAGCACTAAAAGATAGGAGAAGGTTGAATAACCCAAAAAGGCAGAGGAGAAAAAAAAAATACCTCGCAAAGGGTGGAAGAAGAATATATTGTTATCGAATTGAGTGATCTAGGTCCTGTGGTCGAAACTAAGTGTTCTCCATTTTTATCCTTCAATATGGTGGAAATAAAAGGTCTTATATAGGTAGGTACTTTTATTTTCATTTGGTAACCATTTTCTTTCCCAGACATATAAAAATATAATTTGATAATACAAACTGAAACGAATTAGTCCTACAATCAATATACTTTTAGCCTGTTGGAGCATTAATGTAGCCTGTCACTTTATATTTAAGCAATTAATTATGTAAAAACTTTTGAAATAGTTAACTTTAAACTTAAATTAAGATAAGCAGTGAAAGATCTCATAGATTGAGAGAGAAATGGAAAGGCTCGGTTACTTTCATACATGTATATTTACAATTCACAATTAAATAAATAAGTATACCACAATATTAACTTTCACATTAATTAAAGAACAATTAAAAAGTGAGCAATTTCGAAATGTAAGCTTTCACGGTAGACGTTAGTAACTACGATGAAATGACGAGTGCTGCCTCGCCTTTTATACCATCAGGGAGGCAGTTAACTGAGTACATGCCGGGGCAACGTCCATGGTGTTTCTCGAACGTTCTTCCCTACAAAAATACCTCTTGTATTTGTATTGTTGTCGATATTATGGTAGGTCACTGACCTCGTCCTAGTGCAAATTGCACGACAACAAGATGTACTTGCGATGAATGTACCTGTGGCAGACCACATCTCGAAATTTCTTTCGAGCGCGCGCCTTACGACGGCAAGTACATTTGTTTATCGCTAGGCCGAGTTCATCGCCCGCAACGTCAAACAAGTGACAATACTCTTCAACTGGGTATGACACTTCTAATAAATAAGTCTAGAAAGTTCGAGGACATTGAACTTGCTACCCCCAGCACAGCACTATTTAAGGGAGTCTACACCTCTACACGTCGTCACTTCATTTCCGTATTTCCGTCACTTCGATTCGTCACTTCACGCCGCCGTTCTCGACCACGCCGTCTCGCCGACACTTCATCTCTCGACCACCGGTCACCTCTCGACCTCGCGAGCACGATGGTACTTCACCATGCGAAGATTCGGACACTTCGAACACACCCGCTAACTCGCTCGTTATACCTACTCATCGTGAGAAAGTTCCTTTGTAAGTTATTTCATCAATTGTAAATTTACCTTTAAGCAAATTATTAATTGTGATCAATATACTCATTGTAACTTTTGACCATTCTTTCTTCTTCTCTCTCAACCACTGTCCTTGTGTTCTTATTTCAAATCATATCCACTTGGGATATAGTAAACTCTCTTTACTGGTAACCCCTCTGGTTACCACATATACCTATTTAATAGTAACCCCTCTGGTTACTAACTACGCTTGATTGGTAACCCTTTGGTTACCAAACAGCTTTATACCTATTCGTCGCATACCTAACTTAAAAAATAGGATAACCAAACTGTTTGGCTTAATTAAAAAATAGGATAACTAAACTATTCGGCTAAACTAAAACATAGGATAACTATACTGTTGGGCTTAACTAAAAAATAGGATGGCTAAACCAAAAAATAGGATGACTTAACTGTTGGACTAAACTAAAAAATAGGATAGCTTAACTGTTTAGAAAAATTGGAAAATAGGATAACTAAACTGTTTGGCTAAACTAAAAAATAAGATAACAAAACTGTTTGGCTTACTAAAAAATAGGATAACTAAACTTGGCTACCTATATTTGAACCTTAATATTGTATTTCAGTAGTTAACTCAAGTTGAGCTATTATAACTATTTCAACTATTAAACCGTATAGTTATATTACATAGTTATACAGTTATACTACATTCAATATAGAGATGGTGAACCTTATTGCTGATCTATGTTAGATGTTATTTTGCCTTCTGTATTTTCGATTACCCGGCTCATACAGGACACCCAAAAACGATGATAAAAAAGGAGTGGAAGCACTATTCAAAGCCGTTGCCTCGCAGCATAACATAATTTCACCTTTGCTGGCAATCAGGCCCAGAATGGCGGAAAAATATCCAGATTTTCGCCACTTAGCTACAGTCAGCTATTGAGATTTCAATCTTCAAAATATGCGTTGTAATCTTCATATTATGAGGTGAATTATTTCGGGCAATAGCTGTACGAATATTTCTGTTGAGAAATATAACTTCTTTTTAACCTATTCAAATTGTTTGAATGCTTTTATGTTGGATAAAAATATCCATTCAGAAAATATGATATACACGAGGCGTTTTACAAAAGTTGCGTTATTAAAAGACGTTATAATATACATACACAGAGTGAGTAATTTTTAATTTAAAAGTTTTGAAACTTAAGTGAAAGAATTTATTAAGTATAAATCTAAAATTGTATAGTACCCCGTATTAAAGTTTGACGTCAGTCAAAATTGTAAAGACAGAATATTTTAAATACTTAAGTTTCACAAAGTTTGGGTTCAAATCGTTTTTTGATTTGTATTGAATTGAAGTAAATATTTTAGAATAAATATGACTACCACAGCAACTAACAGACTTACCGCATAGAATAAAGGATGATTCTTTTTCTGTGAAAGGATACCATAGCAGGTAACAACAATTGGATAATATTGTGACGAAATTTATATTTGATATTTATTTGAAGATGGATTTCGATTTTTACTCATAATAATACGAAATAAATGAAATGAAAATTAGAAAATTCTTTGTTTTCTTTAGAAATTGTGAGAAACCAATATTGCGGTCTAGATTTAAAGGTGAATTTCCAAAACGAACGATTATGATGGGTAAATCGAGTTCTAATTTGCTACATTTTGAGATTTAAGAAGAGTTTTTAAAGTTCTTGTTCTTTTTTTTTTTCAAAATGGATATCAATTTATACTAATCAGAAGGTGTAGATTTCGAAATGTTTCGAATTTGAACTTTATAAATATAGATTTTTTTTAGAAATCACGTTTCAATCACTGCCGCCATTTTGGATTTTTATTGTTACGTATTTTGAAATTCAAAAAAGAAGACATACGCCAAAAACGAAAAAATTAGGACAGAAAGTTATTTCTGATACTTAAAATAGTTTCTGCACGGTAAATTGTCTATCGGTTAATTGTTGTAATTGGTTAATTGGTTAATTGGTTAATTGTCTATCGGTAAATTGTTGTTGTCCATATGAAAAATTTTCCTCACTGTCAATTGTCCGTACGGTCAACTGTCCCCACGGTCAATTGTCCGTGCGGTGAATTGTCCCCACGGTCAACTATCCATACGGTACGGCAATTTTCCATTCGGTAAATAGGGCGTACGGTCAATTGTCTGCGGTCACTCGGCTACGGTCAATTTTCTGGAAAACCGTAAATTTTAGAATATTATTTACATGATCGTGTCATCCTTTTTTTGGGCGCCCCCGACCTATTATTCCATTCCCCTCCGCCTTGTACATTTTCTTTCGTTCATTCTTTCCAAATGGCCAAACCATCTCAATGTGTCAACTATTTTTTCATTAATTACCTAGTTCAATTCGAATATTTAATAATTAAGCACTTAATTTCAAATACAATATGAAGCCTGAGTACTGGTGGCTTTCGGAGATAACAACCTTCAAATTGTTGAAAATCGCTAATTGCTAAATTGTTTTTTTTATATTTTTAACTATTTTATTTATAATAATTTACATTCAGCTGCCATCCTTCCTGAAGAAGAAGCGGTCGCATGGACACCGATCGTATGAAAAAGCTCATTCGTGGTATAAATAAAAAAGCTCATTCGTGATATAAACAAAAAAAACTCATTCGTGATATAAACAAAATAAACTCATTCGTGGTATAAACTAAAAAGTTCATTCGTGGTATAAACAAAAAAACTCATTTGTCGTATAAGCAAAAAAGCTCATTCGTGGTATAAACAAGAATTAATTAATGAAATTTTAAAAGGTATATTTTTCTCTAACCGATGAATTGTTTCCGTGGCATATTTTAGGTCAACGTTGTTCATTTCATAGTGGGTTTCCATAGTAAATTTTACATTGAATATTAAGTTCATTCACAAATTATCTGAACAAGTCATTTCACGTCCAATGTCTGGCAACTGAACCGATTCATTGCTGCCAACTTTAAGTTCCGACCGCATAAAACTAAGAGTTCCTCTTCTTATAGGTAATACCAACTTAAAGTGCATAAGTACATATGAATGCAATTTTGTACTTCCAGTCAAAAGAAGCAAGAAACTTGTGTACTTAGTTTTATTAACTCTTTATCACAAAGAAAAATGACTCCAAAAATGGTATTTTGAATACCAAGATAAAGGAGATATCTGTGAAAAAATTCAAGATATATCAATGAAAGTATTTCACCACGGATTATTTTTATTTTTTAACAACATTTACCTAACATTTTCGCCGAGTCGTCTCGGCATTATTAAAGTTTAAAATAAACTATTGGCGAGTAGTCTTGGCGAAAACGTATAGGTAGTTGTAATCATTTTTTTTTTATAATGACTTACAATTCAAAGATACAGCCAATCATCGAAACCCTCAGGGTTTATCTGAGGTTGACGAATTCAGTTTGGTAATTTTAATATATTCATAAAACAACAATAAAATAAAGATACAAATAAGTAAGTAAATAAATAAATACATAAATCAAAAAAAAAAATAAGAAAAAAAAATCCTATATACATATAAAGATAAAAAGAATACGATGCAGGTTTCGACCTATGATAGCCGGTCAACTCAAGGAGTATACTTCTAGAGCACATAGCTGTCGTCATCGGATCTCATCATATACCTTTTTAAGTGGGTAAAATATTTAGGGCATGTAGTGCATATATGCAAGAGCTCATCATCCATATCATTTAATATTTTTGGCAGGAGATATTCCCATGTTCTCATGCCATATACATTTTTGTACACAGGTAAAATATATTTCTTTAGGTAGTTTAACTTTCGGAGGTTATTTCTACGTGAGTTTACTTCTAATTTATTAATGTTATCATGTTCGTCTTTTAAGATGGCAATTTTTACTTTTTGATATATAGCTAATACATTACAGTGTTTGAATATACCCTTTTAATTATTCTGATACGTACATTTTATTTTATTACTTATTATGATTTTTAAAAGTTTTAATTGTAGGTTATAGATATTTGCTAAATAGGTTTTGTATATCCTGCCATAGCTACTCAGTCCATAGTTGATGATACTATATGCTAATGATAAATATAGCATTCTTATGATTGGATACGGTAATTTATGTTTGAGAATGGAGAATTTGCATGCTATGGTGCGAAGCTTCCCACATACATACTCTACATGTGGACCCCAGTTCATTCTATTACACAGGCCAACAAAATTAAAAAAAAAATTGTTGCCTGAGATCTAAGAACTGAGTTTAGATCTCGGGCATCTGCTGATTTAATGTGCTGATTCTAAAACTGGCAGCAGATTTTTTCTATCAGCTCTAGTTTTTGAGATACAGACTAATTGAATTTAGTTCTAATAAAAGGCAAAAATAAATAAATCAACATCTCTTTTAACAGAAAGTGTCTGAAATTTGGTGTACCAATGGTTTGGAGGGAACCACGTAGCCATTATGATTTTAACCCAAGTGGCAACTTTGACCACACTGGTAACTCTACATACCTCCAAATGATGACTGCTATTTTTGTCTCGTTAATATTAAGGCATAAATAGGAACAGGAGGAAGATCGCGAACCACTTCTACGCCGGTGATGCTATAGGACTCATTGGTCCTGTTCAACGCCGGACGCAGCCGCACGTCGGACAACACAAATATCCCCTATCAAGCGAGTACAACCACTACCCCTAAGAGTCCGACCACATTCGTGGAGGCCCGTGAATCAAAGCAGGGGTTACCCTCCCAGCAGCTCCACGAACAACAGACTGCCACAGGGAGCCTTCGCCACGCCCGTAGTACTTTCAGTTCTTCGATTTCCACACCAGGCGCAGCGTCAGCTCGACCTGTTTACGTCATCAGCAAGGGTGCCGCCGAGTGGGTCGTGCCGACCAATCATCACGGGGGGCTCCTCCATAAATGGACATATCCTGATCTAGATTCTGCAAGAAGACCTGTACCGCACTCTAATGAAATACCCGTTCCAACCTTCAGCAGTCTCCCTGAAATCCCGGAAGATGATACAGAAACATCAACGTCTGATGAAGTTCAAAGAATGCAATCAGAAAACGACAGTGAATTTGAAGCAGATTTAACAACTCCTCAGTGTTTTAATCAACAAGAACTGAACGATCTCATGAGAGACCTATGCCTCTCAAAGGAGTGTGCTGAATTACTGGTATCCATATTGAAAGAAAAGAACCTTCTAATGTTACATTTTATTGCAAGAGAGAAAAGGATCTGCTGCCTTTTTTCACTCGGGAAAATAAGCTGGTATTCTGTAACGATATAAAAGGAGTCTTAGAAAAAATGGGTTTGCCATATTATACTTCAGACGAGTGGCGCCTTTTCATTGACAGTTCAAAACGTAGTTTAAAATGTGTCCTTTTACATAACGATAACAAATATGCCTCAATTCCTATTGGACATTCTACGACCATGAAAGAGGAGTATAAAACAATAGCACAAGTTTTGAAACAAGAAAGTAAAAACTAAAAGCTGGTATATTTGATGGTCCTCAAATAAGGCAACTTATTAAAGATCCACAGTTCACCACATCAATGAATGAGACTGAATCTAACGCTTGGGGTTCATTTGTTCAAGTAGTTCAAAATTTTCTTGGAAATCACAAAGCAGACAATTACATAGAATTATTGGAAACTATGCTTTCAAATTTTCATATTCTCGGTTGTAACATGAGTATAAAACTTCACTACCTCCACAGCCACCTAGATCGCTTTCCAGAAAATTTAGGTGACTATAGTATAACAGGGAGAAAGATTCCATCAGGATATTAAAACTATGGAAGATCGATATCAATGACGATGGGATAGCCACATGATGGCCGACTACTGTTGGAGCGTTCAGCGAGACTGCCCCAGTAAACTCCATGCTAGAAAGTCGTATACACGAAAATTTGTAGGTGATAGTGACTTATATGAGTATGAATGTATGTTTATCTACTTTTTGAAATAAATATTTAATATATGTGTTTTTTTTACTGGCAATACTCATAGTTATAACGTAAAATATAAATAGAGGTTAAAAAACAGTAAATAATTCCTATTTTAAAAACTAGATCTGATAGAAAAAATCTGATGGCTATTTCGGAATCTCCACCCAAAAATTACCCAGGAACAGTTTAAAAATCGCTGGCACCGAAATGTGTGTTGGCCTGTGTTATCAATTATTAGTCCGACATACATTATGTTGAGTTACAAAATCAATGTTTACACAAGTACATATAGCAATATTTTAATGTACATAAACAGACAAGTTCATGGGCAATGAGGATTGGTTTGTGAATCGACTTGGTATGAGAAGAATGTATATGCATTGCTTTAGTTTTCTGTGCATTCATTACAAGACCAACATCATGCGCCCATTTACATAGAAGGTTAAAATTTTCTTGCAAAATTTGTTCAGCCGTTTGCAAACTTTCATGTGCCACGACGACACACGTATCATCCGCAAATTGGTACACCGAGCCCTCTCTATCTCTAAGGACATTACACATATCCTTGAAATAAATTAAATATTCAGTAGGTCCCAGGATAGAACCTTGAGCCGTGCCTTCTTCAGTCAATTTAATGTTGCTGTACGAGTCAGCTATCTTTACCATAGTTTTTCTATTGTGATGGTAATTCATAAACCATTTATAGAGAGGATCCTGTATACCATTCTGCAGGAGTTTAGAGTATAGGGTGTCATATCGTAGCGTATCAAATGCTTTGCTGAAATTATAAAAATTACAAGAACGTGTTTTTTATTGTTAAGATGTTTGTTAATTTCATTTGTAAATTGACTTAATAGCTGTGAGGTACTTCTTTTTTTGGAAACCAAATTGATTTTTATTGATAATTTTATTTTTTTCCAAGTAGTTGTTTATTTGACTTCCGAAATACCTCTCAACTATTTTATGAATACAAGACAAAATAGTTATCGGTCTGTAATTATTATAAACATAGTGTCGACCTTTTTTATAAATTGGGCGTATTATGCCAATTTTCAATTTGTCTGGGTATACAGATGTGGCAATGCACCTATTTATCAGATGGGTTAGTAAGGGTGTTATATTCTTGTTTATGTTTTCAAGGTCAGTTGCGCGTATGCCATCGTATCCGGGACTTTTATTTTGATTGAGTTGTATTATTTTACTGACTATTTCTGTGTTGGCTAGTTTTAAGCGCATTGCGACATCTATATTGTTTTCATAGAGATCACGTTTCAAAATATGGATATCGCAGTTAGATTTAATATCTTTAACATTTTTTTACAAATTCATTTGCGAAGTTATTTGTATTGGCTGGCAACCCAAAATAATATAATATTGAATTGTCTATTGATTTTGTTATTTTACCACGTAGTTTATTTACGATATTCCAGACCATTTTAGTATTTTTAAAGTTATGACTTATCTCTTTTTTGTAAAACCATTTTTTGCATTCATAATATATTTGTTTGTTTTATTTCTGTATGTGTTATATACTAACCGCTTTTGCATATTAAATTCGTCGTTTTTCCATACTTTGAAAAGTTCATCTCTTTTTTTACACATTTTAATAACTGTATTATTTACCCATTTACATTTCCCCCTTCTATTCATGTTCATGAATCAGGGAAAATAAGCCTACTTTTTTAAATTTTAATTTTTGCATATCCACTCTACTAAATTTTTTTTTAATTTTTAACTGCTTAAATTTATTTCATTTTATATTATATTTTACTGCTTTTATTATTTCGAAATACTGTCATTACATGAACCTATTTATCGAAGAAGAATATTAATATTGTATGACATTATTCAAACATAAATTATAAAAAAATACATTTCTCAGAGCGTGAGAGCATTTTTGTAGTTTTGACAGATGAAATCATAGAGACGATGTGAACGAATGTAACTTTACATATTATAAAAATATAATTGCCTAATTTAAATAAAAAAAACTGATTTTTTTTGTTAATAGAAACTAAATTTCATGTTAAAATTAATCGATGATAGTGACTACAAAACATTTACTTACATTACTTTTCGTATGGTGTAACAGATTATAGTCTTGGTTCCAGTGCTGAGAGCCAGTCCAACGCCTCTGGTTTCGCCTCGTGTATATCTTGGAGGCTTCCGTTAAATTTCTTTAGCTGGCACTCTTGTACCACGTGTTTCACAGACTGCTCAGTTCCACACTCACAGTCGGGATTATCTCCACCTCCAGAGTAAATAATTACAGCAGCCCTGTTCTGTCCTCACTCTGTTTTGCTGTAGGTACCCAAACCCTCCGTGGCAGGTCGAAACCAGGTACTCGAGTTGCAGGGTCTACTATTAAATGTTTATTTTCAGTATTTTCTGTAGCCCATCTTTCTCTACAGATACCTTCTAAAATAAAAACCATCTTCCTCCACTGTCCATATGGGTTTTCGGGATTTTAATCTTTTTTCGGGTGGGTGAAAAATATCATTAAATACTGGCAATTGGGATTTTTTCTTGATGTTTTTTATTTCTCTGACTTTGGAGTGGGCTCTACGGAGAAACATTTGGTTTTGTGCAACTAAATGTTTTGTGCACACAGCCACAGAGTACAGTTATAAATAGATGAACGTTTATTACTGATCCCTAAATCCCAAAATGCATTTTTATGAAGTATTTTCTATTATATCCTAAAATAAATAAAAGATTCCCTTAGGACAAAAGTTTTCACAATACACTATACACACAAAAACATTGTCACGAAACTCATAGTATGCACTTTCTGCATGATACTTATTGAGAAATTTTAAGTTAAATTGCATCACTAGCAAGATGATCATGTATGAGAGAGTGAATCAATGTTGATGAGACGAAACACTACGTAATACTACCCTCCCCCCACTAACCCAAACAATCCTCAACCGCCACCTCCCTCACTTCACAGACAGATACACACAAATTCAACATGTTAGTCTAGACACGCCGGTCGATGGAAGGACAGCGCTTCCGAAACATGTCGCGAAGTGACTCAAAAAACAAGTGGGTTATAGCTAATTTATAATTCAATATGGTTAATATTAAATACCACAAAATATCCGCCGAAACATCAAATGATCTTTCTGAAATAGTTCAGAATGAAAATTGAAACAGTAATCAACACTAATATCGAAAAGTATGTACATGTTTTTAACAAAGGGATTTAAACTTCGATATGCTATACTATAAAATATTAATGTGCCAATCATCCGATTTATATTTTAACATTGAATGTGTTGGAATACCCTAATTCCACCTCACTTTGTATACCAATCCTCTGGCCTAAAGTCAGCTCTGTAGAAATTATTCATTCATTCATCATTCATACCATCACGGCACATCCCACAATGTGGGGTAACCAGCGAAAGGTGAGCGGGTGTGCATTGCCTTATAAAAGGGAGCACAACATATCTGTGTATACCCACACACCAGTCTCGTCTTACGAAAATAGGCACTATATTCAGAATGGGTGGTGAACCTCATTGCTGAACTATGTGAGATGTTATTATTGCCTGTTGTATTTTCGATTACCCGGCTCTTATGGGACACTCGAAAACAATAATAGAAAAGAGTGGAAGCACTATTCTAAGCCGGTGCCTCACAGCTAAAATTATGTATAACATATTATAGATTATAGGTATGTATATGTTTTGAAACATAATATATTATAATATCTTCAACCTCACTGAGACGTCTGCATAGTTTGGGCTTTACAAAAGAACCATAATATTTTCCTTTGTTTGAAGTTTTGACATATGAAATGGCGCTATCTCAATGGAAAAGCAATCAACTGTAAGTTTATGAACTTTACATGTCATATAATACCAATATGAAGTCCATTGAATTCAATGTCTGGACACAAAAAAGATACTTACTTATAGTAATCATACAAAGCTGAATATCATCATAATAATAACATCAACATAGTTAACTAGTCTCTTTCTATGGCTCTGAAATAAAAATCGCGTCAGAGATTGGATTTATGACAGGTATTAAGGCGGACAATGGGACCTGGTTGAACTGTTTTTTGTGAGCTCATATGATTGTTGAGGTAATGATTGTGAGTGCAGAAAGTTGAGATTGTGTACATATTTAGTGTGCAACGGGAACAATCACCTGGTTAATAATTGCATATAATTAAAATTGTAAACTGCTAGCCCTAGAACAGGATTTCCTAGATGGGCAACAGTAATCTACTTATTGTTGTCATTATAAATATGGTGTGATAAAAGGTAAATAAATAAATATTAATAATAAAGTTCTTTTACTGTGCAACAAAACAAAAATTACACAATGTGGCGGACTTAAAACCCGTAGGCAGTTAGCGACACTAGTATATGCATCAGTAGCAAGTATAAAAAATAATATTACAAATAATAACTAATGAACATTACAAAGAAGAAAAAGTAATAATAGAATATACAAAATACTATATAAAAAACACAAATTAAAAATAATAATGATAATTTCCAAAACTAGATAAATGATGGGATGTGAATGGATGAAGGATAAAGGAATTATAGGTATTTGGATAAGAAGTGTGACTTCAGAAGCTCATTAAGCTAGGAGCTTCTCTTATACCATTGGGTAATTGGTTCCACAGCCGAGCTGCGTGTATTGTGAACTAGTAAGTGTAGGAGTATGTGTGGTGTATTGTTATTGATAGTGTACTATGGTTTTGAGACCGTAAATTCATCAAAAAGGTACAATATAATATTGTACATGGGGCTTTTACAACCTCAGCATGATACCCGTTAAGAATTATATGTCAAAGAAAAACCCTTTAAAAATGTACTATCGCACCAAACTCCGCTAGGAGCACCACAAGAAGAAGAAGAATTTTGTGTCTTGCGTATTTCCACTTTTTCGTTGCTATTTTCTCAACCATATCGGATAATTTCCAAACATATTCTCTTAAAAAAGTGTACCTACCTTATTGTTTTTTTTTAACTAACATATTCTCCTACTTCGTATTTATTGAGCCTACCCCGCAAGGGACATGGCGTGATGGTATGTATGTATGTATGTATGTATTTATTGAGGTATAATTATCAATAGTGCCTTCTTCTTCTTCGATGGCGCTACAGCTCAAATCGAGCCTTGGCCTCCGTTAACTTTCGCCTCCATCCCATCCTGTCCTCTGCTGCCACTTTCCAGCTCCTCTCCTGGAGAAGTTGAGCCGCATCCTTTCTGACCTCATCTTCCCACCGCAACCTTGGTCTTCCTACACTTCTTCTCCCACCCGGGTGTCCAGTCATGATTCGTTTGATATGTTTTTTTTTATTCATGATTCAATAATAGCGCCTAATATAATGTTGTTTAATTTTGTCTAGGTCCTTTGGCCAGTGTCCTGTTCTCTGGAACCTTCGAGCAGTCATACATTCCTCATGCTGTGGCTTACATATCATGTATAGGACAACAGGCCTCAAGATGCGAAGACCATCACAACTACAGCCAACCACAGGTACAAAACCATTTATTTATTATATTGAAACACACGGAATATTTATTCTAATCAATTCAGGTAAATTACCTAAATGGTTCATTCCAGCATTTCATCAACAGAGCTAAAATATATACCAACTAGGTACGTCTCCATTGCTCTTCAAAATTTTCATTATTCAGAGATTTGGCAAACCTCTACCCGCCGATGTGTGGATTCCTATTATAGTAACAGTTGTTCGTCGAATATGAAAAATCGAAACAAAACTTGACATTACCCTAGATCAACAAAATTAAAAGACTTTAAAAACTTTGTCTCACTCACTCAACTCCGTCGATACCTCGACCAGTTTCGGAGAGCACCCCTCCTTCATCGGTATTACACTCTCCAGTATAATAATAATATACTGTCATTCCCTCCAGTAATCCTCTCCCAATTTAATTTTAACACAGTTATTAGTTTGTAAGTGAGCTCCATAAGAAGCAGAGCTGCTCTTCGAAACAGGTCGAGGTATCTACGGAGTTAAGTGTGTGACGCAAAGTAAAGGCTATTAATTTTGTTGTTCTTGTTGACATGGCACACAAATTAAATTTTCATAATAATTATAAAATCATATTACCCATGTTTATTATAGACTTTTGTTAGTCTCAATTAATCACAGAACAAGGTAGCTTTAACAGCTATCTTAGTCGATTTAATATTGCTTACTCTTCCTCGTGTCAGCTCTGTAAATTTCCGGACCAGATTTGGGAACATTAAGTAAGGAATCTATGTTTGGGAGACCATCTTTGTGTGTGTTTTTTTTTTGTTTTACCATAGGTACCTAATGTTGTTTGTTATTATTAGAATATACTTAGATATTGTCTTGATAACACGCCGACAAGTCTAGAAATTAGACTTTGCGTGACTCAGAAACATTATTTCTCTTTTTGTAATATTTTATGTTTAATTATTATTCAATAAAAAACAAAACTTATCCTGTGGGTATATTCCCACCCAGCAAAAATCTCTTCGTCGGGACGTCGGAGCTCCTCGTTGCCGCCCGTGGGCTTCTTCAAGATCCCATCAAACAAGTGCAAAGCATTGAAACGATTCTGTCATTATGTTGTAAAACGTGAATTTAAGAAAATTCGTTGAGAAATGCTAGCCTTAAAACAAGTTTATCGAGTTGGGCAGTTGTTACCAATTTTTAATGACGCTTATGAAAATGATATTATAAGAATAAATAAAATAAAAATAATGGTTTTAACCCACAGAAAAGTCGATGGGTGTGAAAATATTGAATTGTTTACTACGAATCTACGGATAACAAAAATATTTTAGGCACAATAATTGGTTCAATTGGTGGGAAGATGAAATTAGTGAAGGAAACTTGTTTTTACATATAGTCGAAAAATTAATCTACATATTTTGTTAGTCGAAAATTCAGAAAATGATTTTCTACCTTAAATGGGTAAAGTTAATACGATTAATACAATTACTGTATATTTTTCCAAAGTTACTTATATGTGATGAAAAGTTTTTATTGTCATTATTTTTCATGATGGCATTGGTAAATTTAGGTCATGGGTGAGGTTGTTGTTGGTACAATTGATTAAGACGCAAATTTTTAGATCTTGGAGGTCATTTCTATTCCCCTATTCCCGCTCTCTTCCTGTTCAAGATAGGTTCGTACGTTTATACTCGTATTATATATACAACTACTTGTTCATTTGATTGTTTAAAAGCATTAAGGAACTTTACTGGTTTTATACATGTAAATATATTTTTTTTATTTTTTCCTGTCTGTTCCCAGAACGATACAAAAATAAATTAAGTTGTAATCTAAGAAAAACCAAGATAGATATTTCAACTTATGTGAAACAGTAATTTTACCTCTCCGCGTTATTTGTAATATTTGTTACTAATTAAAAGTAAATGTTGTACTATTATTTATTCATATTAGAGATGTACTAGAAATTATTATTATTATTTGTCGTTTCTTTGGCGACAATGTTTTGTTTCCTTTCGCAAATAATTCTCAATTTCCAGCGAAAGCAGTTGTAATCTAGCAGCAATTAATTTGCAAAGTGGCGCGGACTAATTGCAAACAAACATTCCTAGCTGGGTAACAATAACAAAAAGAGTATATTACTCAATTTACTTATCCATACATAAAATATAACGGGGTAAGGTAAACAATGGCAGACTGTGTACACAGCCGTCTCTTCGTTAATCGCGGATTTTGACGCCTTTTACTTTTTCGCGGTGTGTATTGAACCGCGAAAATATAGGCCCAAGGTGAGATCCTTGCGGAACACCAAAGACTACTGTCCTACATTATTGTATTAATATACCTTCAAAGTATTGTTATTTATTCTGCCTGGACCTAGAGAAATAAGTTGATTTTATAAAATATATGGCTGTTAATCAAAATTCACGTATAAATACAAAATTCAAGTAATATGTGAAAATAATTTGAAATATTTGCCTGAAAGTCTAATAGTGTAAGAGCCCACTCTAGACTTACGTCATTTTGTATGGTGGCCCATACAAAATTTTGACTTTTATGTACGTCCAAGTATAAAGGTTGATTTTTTCTGTAAAAGGATACCACAGCAGGAAACAACGATTAAATATCATTTTAAACCTTGAGTAGTGGTTGCTTTCGGAGAGTATAGCCTTCAAATCGTTGGAAATAGCTTTTTCTACAGTGTAAAAAAAAAATTATAAAGCGTTATAGTATAGAGTGGGATTTTTTTTTATATTTACTTTGAAATACTATTAGAAATCAAACCTTCTATTGACTATATTTATTTCATTTTATTTTATTTTATTTTATAGAATACAACAGCATTACAATAAAGATTTATACAGATACTAGCGGACCCGAAAGACGTTGTCCTCTCTCTCTCTCTCTCTCTCTCTCTCTCTCTCTCTCTCTCTCTCTCTCTCTCTCTCTCTCTCTCTCCTCTCTCTCTCTCTCTCTCTCTCTCTCTCTCTCTCTCTCTCTCTCTCTCTCTCTTCTCTCTCTCTCTCTCTCTCTCTCTCTCTCTCTCTCTCTCTCTCTCTCTCTCTCTCTCTCTCTCTCTCTCTCTCTCTCTCTCTCTCACAGAATACCCTAATAATTTATTCTATTATTTGTGTTGGATATTTAGAAGTTTGAAAAAAGACTGTTCAAAGAATAATCATGGTCCATTTTGAATTTTGTCAAGTAATCATTTTATAAATGCCATAAGAGTACCTATCTATATATTCATTCTAACAAAAAAAAATATTTATAACCTTATTTTATAGTAAAATATATATTTATAACCTAATTTTATAGTACGAAAGTGTACATTATTTCACTATAGAAAATTCTCTCTAATATACCTACGTTTGTTGTTTGATCTTGACGTTTCAATCACAAAATATACCTATAATTTATAACCTTACTTTACGAATGTTTTTAAAATTTGGCTATCAAGAACAGAATATATCACAATATAATAATATCACACGATAATATAATGATAATAATATACATAAAACTAAATATTTTAATATAATATTCATAAATTATTTTAAATATTTAAACGGAAATATTACGAAACATTACATAGAGATAACTTTGATATACCACTTAATAAAACAGAATATACTTGTAAAAAAAGCTAAATAGCTTTATACAATAATAATAAGAAAATATAAAAACTACTTAATAATTTCATAAAATATTAAAAATATGAAAACAAATACATCAAGTGAGAAAAACATCAAATTTTAATGTCATAACCAACATTGCATAATATTATGACATATTGGAAGCCAATGTTCCCACTATACAAAATGCGTATTCCGAAAATATTTATAACGATTCCCATTTATATTATTCTTTTATTAAATTCCTTTTTGTGAATCTAATCCATTCAGGGACTCACATAAACACACACAAAAATTTTCATCAAAATCGGTTCAGCCGTTTAGGAGGAGTTCAGTGACATACACACGTACGGAAGAATTCTATATATAAAGATACAGAGATAATTTTTATGTTGCCAATTATAGTATTCTAAATATATTAAGTACATACACATTTATTAACAATTATGAAGACAGGATTATGTTACCCATTTACATATAATAGACGTATACAAATTGTATGTCGTCTTGATAATGTCTTTCGTGGCTCAGTTGGTTATATATCTAAAGCCCGAAAAAACGGTCTCAAATTCGATTACCGTACGAGACACAGTTTTTAATTGTGTTTTCGAATGTGGCAACCTGTTATTAGGTGCGTGTTAAAGAAATATTTGACCAACTTAGTTATCCAAGAAGCATTCAAAATACGAGGCACGCCGTGGTGGTGTAAAAAGAAAATCGATTTTGACAAGTTTTAGACCGCATATAATGTATACCGCAAATTGAAAAATATTGGTTCAAAAACCGCGAATCGGGAGTTGCTACCGTGTTTGACAATGACAGGGCAAATCGGATTTTATTTCATACTATAGATTAATTTGCAGAGTTCATTTTTCCTTGCCAGGTGCGTTTGTGATCCAATTATTCATCCGGATATATATGTATAACATTATATTTTATTCAGAATTAGTCGTTTCTCGTTTGCATGCTGATCTCGCAAAAATGAATTATTATCTGTTTACACAGAGATGTACCATTTCCGTGACGATTTGTTAAAATGGTGTAAATGAGACTAAATATGGTGTTGGGTTTGAAAGAAGTTAGTAATTGAATATTTTATAGTTGCATATACTCAAACATTAAATATTTATCATTGGATGTCTCCTAAGACGACGAAGTCCATCTATCCTTCCATCTCCGGATATCTTCCGGATAGACGGCGACTAGAAGGGATTTTGTTTGCAGCTAAATACGCAAGTCTTTAGCTGCAAATGAATTCATCTCAATCACTGTCCATTTTGGCTACATGGTCCCTCCAATGTCTTCTTCTGGATCTACTCCACTGAACCATGTCATCTATTCGAAATGTTTTTCTAATTATAACATTGCGAACACGATCTCGGAGAATTTTCCCAGTGTTTGACCTAAGAACCTTAATTTCCGTAGTCCTTAGTAGCCACATGGTTCGTACAGTGTCTGCTGGCGATTCCACACCATATTGTGACCTTTCTGTAAATACTCATAAGTTTTTTTTTCAGAACATATTCGCTAGACATCCAGATACGGCAGATGCTTTATTGACTTGTTCAGACTTCACTGTATAGGTCATTATGACTGCATATCTCTACTCCTGAATATTTAAAATCCATTACTAGCTCTCCACGGGCTTATCATCAACAGTCATCTTACACCTTGAAGTTTATTTGGATATACTTTTAGTTTTAATGATTGATATAGCCATGTTTTGCTTCTGTGATATGGAATTTTGTTCATCACTCTTTGCAAGTCGTTCTTAGATTCAGCTCTTATCGTCGCATCGTCTGCATAACAAATAACATTATGTTTTGATATAGAAATATTTTTGTTTTACTAACTCATATAGCCATGTTTAGCCTCTAAGATACACCGGATAGTTTCTTTTGTAGAAAATGCTCGCTTTGGTCAAAAGTTATTGTCAAGCTCATTCAGAGATTGTCAATGATTCTTAGTTACTTTACATTTAAACCCCACCACTCTGAACCTGAAACCTGGACATAGCAGAATAAATTAAGTTGAAATGAGATCGCTAAGAAGAATTTATAAAAGAACGATGTATGACAAAGGTTCGAAACGAGGACACAAGAAGATGGTATGGATGGTTGATGATGAACGCCTGACAAACAAAATATACAAAACTGAGAGGAACTGAATAAGAGATCGGGGGCTCCCAGTAAAAAGATGACCACAATTAAAAGGTATCCTCCGGAGCTTGCCCAAAAACGAAGCTACATACATACATACATACCATCGCGCCATGTCCCTTGCGGGGTAGGCAGAGAGAACCGAACGCCACATTTTTCTATCCTGGCACGCATCCCTCGCTTCGTCCACATTCATGCATCGTCTCATACATGCTCGTCTATTGCTCACACTTCTAACATTTCCGTCTTTCAAAATTTCGTTCACATGGTCGTGCCATCCCTTTCTTGGGCGTCCCCGACCTCTCATTCCATTCCTTTCCGCTCTGTATATTTTCTTCGTCAGGCGCTCCTCATTCATTCTCCCCATGTGACCAAACCATCTCAATGTTTTCACTTTCATTCTAGTAATGACATCTTTCTTCATCTTACATTATTTCCTTATGTCCTCATTTCTTACCCGGTCATACATCGTTCTATTACGAATCCTTCTTAACGATCTCAAAACGAAGCTAAAACGCTTATAAATGTATTTGTTGTATCAAGGCTGTATTACTGTAAGTAATGCTATTTAGGCGGGTTTGCCCAAGTATCAGCTTGATAAATTACAAATGGTTTTCAACGCAGCTGCGAGGTTGATATATGGAGCCGACAAAATATGTCACATAGCACCTCTTCTTAACGAAGTGCACTGGTTGAGGTGTCCAGAACGAGTGGACTATAAGGTATGCCTGATGGTGTTTAAGGCTCTGAACGGATTGGCTCCATTCAAGTACTGTGCCAAAGGAGTGTTTCATCGGTAAGACAGCTTACATTGAGATCGTCTGGATCGCAGAGTACCAACTTTTTAAAGGAGTTGGACAGAGTCAATAGGGCGGCTTACTGTGATCGCGGTTTCATTGTGAACGGGCCTGTAAAATTGAATAAATTTCACCTCGACATACGTGGAGCTCAGAGCATTGACATCTTCGGTAGACTTCTTAAGACTGCCTTGTTTTGTAAAGCCAACATATAAGCTACAGCGCCCTTGGAGTGATCTTGTATCACTAAACGGCGTTTTATGAATTCTATTTATCATCATATAAACAATATACTGAAAGACGGAAATGTGAAAAGCGATATCAACAGACGGACATGTTGTATGAGACCATGTTGTTAATGTGACGTGATGGTATGTATGAATGCAGACAAACGAAATTCCAAATTATCACAAATCGGACAGTCTTCGTAGATCAGTCAGAATGACACAGCTGTGTCATGTAGCGAAGAGTTCAATGTAGACCTCACCCCACTCGGTTTATGATAAATTATATTCCTACCATTCCTCCTCTTCGTACATTTGCTCATCCTCCTATTGGAGCAGACCTCATTCCCGTCACTGACTTATTGGGCAATAAAAGGGACTTTATGGATTTTTTTTTCAATTCCTTCAGGCGGTTTGTTCATTACGATATTTCACGGGGCCCGGGACCACTCTGTTTCGTATTGGGGCGATAAAACATCACTTTTTTCTGTTTTTTATAACCAACCCCAAGCATTTTTACCCCATAGGTGTTTTCCAGGTGAAAATGACCAAACAAGTAATTTCCAATCCAGATAGCACATGAATAATGTTGTATTTTTTACCTTTTTTTAGTATTTTTATTGCCATTTTTTTATTCGATGAACGATGTTATGGTATTTAGTAAATTATTGAATGATTCAATGTACGATGCGGTGGTATTAGTAAATAATTGAATGATTCGATGTACGATGTTATGGTATTTAGTAAATTATTGAATGATTCAATGTACGATGTGATAATATTAATTAATAATTGAATGATTCGATGTATGGTGTGATATATTAATTAATAATTGAATGATTCGATGTACGATGTTATGGTATTTAGTAAATTATTGAATGATTCAATGTACGATGTGATAATATTAATTAATAATTGAATGATTCGATGTACGATGTTATGGTATTTAGTAAATTATTGAATGATTCAATGTACGATGCGGTGGTATTAGTAAATAATTGAATGATTCGATGTACGATGTTATGGTATTTAGTAAATTATTGAATGATTCAATGTACGATGTGATAATATTAATTAATAATTGAATGATTCGATGTATGGTGTGATAATATTAATTAATAATTGAATGATTCGATGTACGATGTTATGGTATTTAGTAAATTATTGAATGATTCAATGTACGATGCGGTGGTATTAGTAAATAATTGAATGATTCGATGTACGATGTTATGGTATTTAGTAAATTATTGAATGATTCAATGTACGATGTGATAATATTAATTAATAATTGAATGATTCGATGTACGATGTGATAATATTAATTAATAATTGAATGATTCGATGTATGATGTTATGGTATTTAGTAAATTGTTGAATGATCAAAACATCAAAGCTTTAGTTTTAAATTGACAGTACACGCTTAGGGTCGTATTACGGGAGTTATTTGAGAAAAATTAAAAAAAATAGTAGAGGTTTTGCTAGCAGTATTCTTGCAGTACATTTTTCTTTCCTCAAATAACTCTCGTAATACGACCCTAAGTTTGGTCACGATATACCTATATTTATTTATTTATTCATCAAAATCATCAAAACATACACGGCTTCACGCCATTATACGTCTTCATACACTCAAAAATTACAGCAATATTAATAATTCACAAATAACTTTTATTTCTTTTAGTACATACAAAAAACATTAATTACACACATAACATGTTTGAATTCACAAACTATCTGCATTAATAAAGAAAATAAAAAGTAAACAAAACAATAAAAACACATTTCACGTGTAACATTCTTAAAGTACCCATGAAACAAAAATGATTATCTAACAATGCTCGCCTGAATCTGGAAAAAATGACAGTTATATGAGCATATTTGTTTCCCAATCTTCGTATTGGAGAATTACATATATTAGTAGTTAGTACACGCTCTGCCAAATAAATTAATATTCAATTTATATGTTTTCATTGTTCCAGGTGTCGCTGTGCCCCAGTTCTGAGACTGGTAGTCCTCCCGAAGTGTCTGAAACCCACGATCCACTCCCTCCAGGAGTTGTCCAGGTGGCCTCGAGTGTCATGGCTGACGATTCGTCGCAGAGGAGAACTCCAACTGCCAACTCTTCGCCGTCTAGCTACGAAGATCACTTTTTCATCTACACCTGTGTGTGCATTCTTTTGCTGGGTCTACTTGTTGGAACTAAAATTATAGAAGTTGTTTTATAAACACTGTAAACATTATAATATGTTTTTGTAATACTGTGGACCATATTATATAAGATTAAATATGAATTTATGATTCAATTCATGTATCATATGATATCCTTGATTGGGTTGGTCGTGTAGTGATGAAGTATAAACACAATTCTTCAATCATTTATATATTCACAATATGATATAATATTATGTACAATATGACCGCTTTCTACAAAACTACTAGACAGGTACCAACTCGTGAACTAGACAATTATCGAAAGACCGCGCGCACACTACGCGCCTTCTATAAATACATTCAGTCAATCATTCTGTCTCGCTCGCACTCGCACTATCACGTATTTTACAAAAATACAAATTTGTGATGCTCTCATATAATTTTATGTATGTTTGATATTTGGCATTCACTATTTACAGTTTATTTATTTATTTTTATTTATTTATTTATTTACTTTTTTATTTATATATTTATTTATAAATTTATAAATTTATTTATTTATTTATTCAATTTATTTAATTATTTATTAATTTATTTATTTATTTATTAATTCATTTATTCATTCATTCATTCATGCATTCAATTAATTCATTTTTTTATTTATTAATAAATTAATTAATTAATATATTTATAACTTCATTGAACGAGTGTATATTGAAATATAATAAATACACAAACATTGTTATAGTTGGAGACTTAAATATAAATATCATTGGAGAAAAACATCATCAAGCCGACGATTATGAGTGTCTACTTGCTGGTCACGGATTTAGATCTGCTATAAACATGCCCACTAGAGTCACAACCGTATCTCAATCTTGTATAGACCATATTTATGTGAAGACAAAATTAAATGTCTCTGCAGCTGTTATTAACACGACTGTTACAGATCATTATGCTACAATGGTTGCCTTGTACACTGATAATAATAACAAAAAAGATTGTCAACAAAAATCAACGCAAATAAAATAGACAGATTATGCCTCTATTGATACAGTGTCCTGGGATGGTCTTTTAAATGAAACAGATGTTGATAAAGCCATGGATATATTCAATGAAATAATCGAATTAAATGTCATAAAGTATACAACTTTTCGAATGCTGGCTCATAAACACAGAAAGATAAAACCGTGGATCAGTATCAGTTTGGTTAAATTTCTAAATAAACGTGATAAATTACATAAACAGGCAACAAATTCGCAAAATAATACCAGGCTACAACTCTATTATAAAAAATATAGAAATATCTGCAGATCATTGCTGAAAAGGACCAAGGAAGACTACTACAAAAAAAAAATTGAAGAAAACAAAGAAGATCCCAAAATTTTGTGGAATGCCGTCAAGGAAATGAACAACATAAATAAAAAACCACCAGCTCTTCTCAAAGAAATAGAAGTTGATAAAACAGTAATATCTGATCAAACTAAAATTGCCAATACATTAAATAATTACTTTGCAGACATTGGACAGACATTAGCTCAAAAACTCTTAGATAAAATTAAATCTGACGAACTTACGCTTGTAGAAAATAAAGAGAATGAAGTACGAATAAACAGTACATTTAGAATGAAACCTTTTCAGACTAAAGATATAATTAACCAAATAGACAGACTAAGAAATGACAGTGCTACTGGACCTGACAAATTAGACACCAAACTATTAAAAGAAATTAAATACCAAATAGCTACCCCTTTTACTCACGTTTGTAATTTAAGTATTTCTAGTGGCATATTCCCGAGCCATTTCAAAAGTGCTACTATAGTTCCCATTCATAAGTCCGGAGATAAGAAAAATCCATCAAATTATAGGCCAATTTCACTGCTAAATATTTTGACTAAAGTTTTAGAAAATCTAGTGAAAATCCAACTTGTGGAATATTTTGATAAGAATAAAAAATCTGAAAACCAATACGGATTCAGAAAAAATAGGGGAGTGCAAGATGCAGTTTTAAATGTGACAAATACGGTACTGAAAGCCGTTGATTCAAATAAAAATTGCATAGCAGTTTTTGTAGACTTAAGCAAAGCTTTTGACACAGTATCCCATAAAGTTCTTTTAAAAAAAATAGAAAATATTGGCATAGTCAGCACTGAATACAACTGGTTCAAATCATACATTTCTGATCGCTCTCACTCAATTAATGTAGGTAACGCAACTAGTTTCAATAGAAATATTTGTTATGGAGTTCCTCAAGGAAGTACTTTGGGTCCGGTTTTATTTTTATTATATATTAATTCCTTATGCCAACTGAATTTTCAGGGAAAATCTATTTGCTACGCGGATGACACTGTTCTTATTTTTACTTCCGACTCATGGACAAATGTATACAAGACAGCTACTGACGGTATTAATAAAATAAAACAATGGCTAGATGCAAACCTGCTTACATTAAATATTGACATAACGCAATACATGACATTCAGTATAGATTCTAGACGGCAACCTAGCCAAGACAAAAATTTAATCATACATGACTGTACTCACGAGCAAAATTGCTTTTGCAAACCACTGACAAGGACTCCATTGTATAAATATTTGGGTATCTACATTGATCACAACTTAAGATGGACAGAACAAATAAACACAGTTGCAGGTAAAATAAGAAGGCTTATTTATATTTTTAAAAACATTCGCAACATAATGACTAAAAAAGACTTAAAAACAATATATTACGCGTTAGCTCAATCGATTATAACACACGGAATGATTGGTTGGGGTGGCGCTGCTAAAATTAATATGGATCCTCTTATTAAAGCACAAAAAGCTTTAATTAAGGTTATAATAAAAAAACCATTTACATATCCAACAGTTCAATTATTTAATGATTTTCCAGTTTTCAACATTCCACAGTTATATATCAAAATTATTTCTATACATTTTCATAAAGATAAAACAATTCACATTACACCGCAACACAATTACGAGACGACACGCAGGAATTTTCTCATGACTCCAAAGACAAACACGACATTCGGACAAAGACATTACTATTATTTAGCTCCAAAAAATTTGAATAAGATAAAAAGTGAAATAACGGACATACAGTTGATGAATAATTTGAAACACAAGAAAACAATAGAAACATGGATTAGAAACAAGGGCATTATATACTGCGGAAACATGATCAAGCTACAATAGTTTATATTTTATTTTTATAATACATAGGTATATTTTTAACAAGTTTTAGTTAAATACAAGTTTAATATTTTTCTGTCAGATATAACGCAAAAAAAAAAAAAAAATCTGCCACCTCGGTACAGGCTCAGCCTAGTGAGGTGGTATATACCAAATAATCCTATAAAAAAAATGTTTCATATAACTTATTTAAATTGTACTTTTTTGTAATATTTTTATTGTTTGTAACTATATTGTTATATTTTGTTTGGTTTCAATAATAAAAAAAAAAAAAAAAATTATTTATTTTTATTTATTTATATATTTACTTTTTTATTTATTTATTTATTTATAAATTCATAAATTTATTTATTTATTTATTCAATTTATTTAATTATTTATTAATTTATTTATTTATTTATTAATTCATTTATTCATTCATTCATTCATGCATTCAATTAATTCATTTTTTTATTTATTAATAAATTAATTAATTAATATATTTATTTATTTATTTTTATTTATTTATATATTTACTTTTTTATTTATTTATAAATTTATTTATATATTTATTTATATATTTATTTATTTATTTATTTATTTATTGATTTATTGATTTATTTATTTATTTATTTATTTATTTATTTATTTATATATTTATTTATTTATTTATTTATTTATTGATTTATTTATTTATTTATTTATTTATTTATTTATTTATTTATTTATTTATGTATTTATTTATTTATTTATTTATTTATTTATTTATTTATTTATTTATTTATTTATTTATTTTTTTTTTTATTTATTTATTTATATATTTATTTATTTATTTTTTTTTTTTTTTTTTATTTATTTATTTATTTATCTGAAATATTCCGTACACATGTGCACAGTGGCGGGCTTTTTGCCAAATAGCAACATATTCCAACCAACCATATTCATTATTACGAAATGCTTTCGCTGCGGTACAGGTTTTTTACCTTGTGTGGCATTGCAGCTACAAATAATATAAAACGTTATTTATTTGTATTTATGAATACATATAAACAATAATATATACACCCACCAAATTCTTATAGAAATAATTTTTTTTAACATCTTAATAGAAACAAAGTTGGAATGTAATAGGAGAACCGGGAACTCAATGCACCTACAGGGCTAACGACCTGTCATCGGCTGGTTTACGTGATCTCTTCACCAATTATGGCTTCTTATTGAGTTTCCTATCAATCCAATTTTTAAAAGTTCTATATTTAGGTATATGTAAATCATGAATATCCTTTCGTTTGAAAATAACCTGAAACACTATCGCCATCTATGAAGTGACGTACAAACTTTTTTGTAACGCCATCTATTGAAAAATTGGTCTGTAAACAATGAAAGCAACTGTCCTTATAAATGAGGTGACAATGCTTTCGCACAGATGTCACTCCAGAACCGCGCCAGAATTGTAATTTCACTTTTATATTATAAATAATTACTATTTTAATTTTGTAATCTTAAAAAGCGTGTTATAAAAAAACTTTTATGATTATAGTACACAAATTTAATTTGTTGTCACACAAATGTATATAAAAGTATTTGTTCTGTGGAGTAATATTAACATAAATGTAAATTTCAATACGGTAAACATAATGTAATTTTTATTTTGTTATAAACAAGTTTCATAAGTTGTACAAAATATTACTTTTAATTATTTATAAAATTGTATGGTAAATTGTAATATACTAGAATTATAAATTCGACATACCTACGTTATCATACTTTAAGAACAAAAAAAAACAATTTATCTTAAAAGGTACCCTTGGGTAAAGGTCCCCTGATTTAAACCGAATAACGATTATTTAATACACATAGAAACAAACTTCTGTATGGAAAATAAAAAATATATACCTATATTACACATGTGATCTATTTTCCATTTGATTTATAATTATTTAAACTCTCGAGAAAGAGTTTCATTGAAAATCAGGTTTTGATAAATTTTATACACGCAATTTGTATAAAATACAATTTTACATTATTATTTGTGTGAAAATAAAAAAGTAGATGTCTATAATATAATTAAGACCAATGAACTATAAAAAATAACAGTAACCTTCCCTATGAAATTAAGTAGGTAAATGTGTATATTTATTTTATAGAATTGATAAATATTTTTACTGTATATAAAAATATAAATAATTGAATAGATGTTTATATTTTAAAGATATCTTGTCACAAAAAATGTCTTTATGAATGTTTTAATATAACATAACATAAAAATATAAGTATCTACCTAATCGTTATTTTTTATTCAAAAAGTATGTACAATGTTTAAAATAAAAAGAGTGTTTAAAAATATTAGAAAAAGTAGTTATTTTCTATTTTTAATATCCATTCAAGTGTAAAATTATCATCGCATTGCATAAATTCCATTCCATAATAACGCAGAAAAATTCATTACAATGCAGAAATATTCTCATTCCAATACATATATACCTACCCATTACGTTACCCAAATATTCTTATTTTGAAACGTAAATGTTCCCATGCCAATACACAGATATTTCCATTCCATTGAATATGTATTTCCATTCCATTACCGAAAGTCCTTATTTCGGAACGAAGATATTCCCGTATCATAAATATTCCATTAATGTTCACAAATATTCCCATTCCAATACATAAATATACCCATTCCATTACAGAAATATCCTTATTTCGGAACGAAGATATTCCCGTCTTATAAATATTCCATTAATGTTCACAAATATTCCCATTCCAATTCATAAATATATCCATTCCATTACAGAAATATCCTTATTTCGGAACGAAGATATTCCCGTCTCATAAATATTCCATTAATGTTCACAAATATTCCCATTCCAATACATAAATATACCCATTCCATTACAGAAATATCCTTATTTCGCAACGAAGATATTCCCGTCTTATAAATATTCCATTAATGTTCACAAATATTCCCATTCCAATACATAAATATATCCATTCCATTACAGAAATATTCTTATTTCTAAGTACACAAATATTCCCATTCCTATACATAAATATGTCAATTCCACTACATAAATATATCCATTCGATTCCAGAAATATTCTCATTTCTAAGAACACAAATATTCCCATTCCAATACATTAATGTATCCATTCCATTACAGAAATATTCGTATTTCAAAACGTAGATGGATTCCCGTCCAGTACATATATATTATTCTCTAACCAATACCTAAATTTTCATTCCATTACATATATATTCCCATTCCAATGTGTATTTTTCCCATTCCATTTTATGTACCTACATATATGTAAATAGCCCCAATACATTACATACAAAAATATTTGTGTCATGTTTTAAAAAATTGTACACATGTAAAAAAAATACGTAAATAAAATAAACATTATTATAATTGTGTTTTTTTTTTGTAAACCCGTCCAAATTGTACATTTATTATTGTCCTGAACCGAAGGTCCCGGGTTCGATTCTCGATTTAGGAATAGTTTGTTGGCTTCATACATATTCGTACAAATAACATTAATTTGGAGTTGAATATTCTGAATTTCTACTCTACGATCTTATCTGTCAAAACATTCAAATACTCTCACGTTTTGGAAAATGATAATTTATTGTTTGTTCAAATAAAGTTTACAACATAATGCTTTATAAAAACGCATCCAAGTATTGCCGATCTTCTAAAAACAATAAAATATACACTACATTTTTGTGGAGAGTCAAGTGTTGGCCACCACCCACTCGTTACGCGACAAAGTATCCGTTGAGTGATTTGATATTGATTGATTCAATGTCGACTCGCAGAACTTTTCTGTAATTAGTTTTTTCAACCCTTATCAAATTTTGAAATTCAAAATAATTAAATTTTAATATTTTATAATTATTATTAACCTTCAGTCCCCAACGGAAAACCATGTTTTGTTTTTGACGTTTATGTTTAAAAATACAATATTTTAAAATTAATCAAATTACAAAGAGTTATTTTTAAAACTTGGCTAGTGAAGTTTTTAGTCAAAAATATAATTATATTTTTTCGTTAACTATTCCTGTTACCACCCCCTCATCCCACTTATTATTTAAATATTATTGTTTAATTAATAATGTCTGTCAGGTTTAACTATAGATAACATATTTTGTCATTTATTATTAAATAAAAAAATATATATATTGCCCTCTCAAATGTACCTTATAAAGTAAACGCCTTCCACACTGCGCAAGTTTACACAAATTTTGCACAAGTTTGTAAGTTTGTGCGCAAATTGACATTTGGCAGTTTCTTCCAAGGCAGTTTCCAGTCCAGAGAAACTAGAATTACGTGAGGAAAATTAAAAAACCCTTCTAATGGGGATTGATTCCAGGATCCCCACGCAGATACCAAACGA
Source organism: Molanna angustata (assembly GCA_963576475.1). Taxonomy (NCBI): domain Eukaryota; kingdom Metazoa; phylum Arthropoda; class Insecta; order Trichoptera; family Molannidae; genus Molanna; species Molanna angustata. The sequence continues at coordinate 23,813,062 of OY754985.1, forward strand.
TTTTGTTATATTGGTGTTTATTTTGATTTGTTACTTATGATTTAACGAGCCTTATTTTCACCAACTTTACTTAATCAACTTACAGAGCAATCGTTTCGCCCAGTATGATACATTTAATTAAAAAGGGAAATTCATAAAATGCTGTTTGGAAAATGGTATCTTGAATGTTGTTGTTTTATCTGAAATAGTCAAATGTAAGTACCTACCTACTTCAACCGAAAAGCTAAAAAAATCTGTAGTACGGATTCAAATCGATAGTGAAGTACGTTCGGCAAATCGTAGTGGACTTCGCAGGGATAAAGACAGAGAGCGCCGAACGCCACATTTTTCTATCTTGACACGCATCTATCACCTCATCAACATTCATGCATCATATTATCATATATGCTTGTCTGTCGTTCAAACTTCTTACATTTCCTTCTTTCTGGATGTCGTTCATGTGATCGCGATGTCCTTTTCGCGATGTGTCACTTCCATACATTGAGTTTTCTTTTCTTGTTTCTTTTCTTGAGCTAAATGACACGTTGTCTAGGCACCCTGACCTGTCATTCCATACCAGTCGATCACGATGGTATGCATAATTGAAGAATACGTACCAAAACAAAAACATTTAAAAACAAATTAATAAATATATTTTGTTTTCTATATAAAACATGTAGGTATATATGTCAGGATAGGATAGTATGAAGTCAGTCTGTTTTTCCTACCCATAATATGTTTGTAGATTAATTACATAGTTATCAAAACTATTGAGAGAGATATTGTGTAGTGTTTACTGCCTTACAAATTGTATGAAACAATTTCGTCACTATGTTCAATTTTTATAAAAATTGTTAAAAAAAATATTGGGATGTTCTACGACAGTGTTCAATTTTTTTTATAGAAAATTAAATTATCAAGTTGACTGTTTCGGCTTTTTTCGATATTTTTAAAAACTTTGAAAGCACAGTTAAACATAAATTTTGAGAAATGTTTGAGAATCTCTGGAACTTGTTTAAATAAACTAATTTGTGTTTTTGTATTTGTCAATATTTTTACAAATTTTCAGCGTTCTAGCTTTTATGGTTTTTGAGATATATGGGAAAATAAAGTAAAAATTCAAAAGTTGATGACCCCTGACTGAAACAAAAATTCCAAATTCTGAGTATAAATGTTTTATAGGCCTATAAATTTCTATATTATCTGAAGTTTTAGGCTCGGTGCATTCAGCGGATCAGAAGTTATAAGAAGGGGGGGGGGGGGGGGCACACACGGACAGACACACAAAAAACACACAAAATGTTCTACTTCGAATTCTGAATTCATCCATATTTAGAACATAATATATTATGCTACGAAGACTCTAAGTGGGCTAAATTTCTAAAGGTTCCTTTATACACGCGTCTTGGCTTAATACTGCCGATTCATTAAGAGAATAAAATTTACTTAAACAAATCGACAGTTGGAATATTTGGGCATTCTTATCTGTATCTATGCTTAAAAAATAAAATATAATAAAATTTACCATGATATACCATCTTCATCTTCCTCCAGCCATCTCTCAACTGCTTGATTTGGGCCTCTTCTTGGTACCTACATACTCCGTTCGTCTTTTTTAGACTTTTTGAGCCAATTTCTTCACTCTAAGGGGAACGATATCGTAGGCCAACCTTTTCTGTGGCCGATATACCATATTTACTATAACTAAACCAATCAATGAAATGTAATATGATGTAATCAAAATAATATTTGGCATAATCAGCACGCTATACCAATAATCAATAAGATGAGAATACGCAACCAGTTTTGGGATATCGTAAATAAAAGGAAAATCTTCTCGCGCTGAAATCGCTATTTTGGAAATTCACTTCCAAAAGAACCACCTGAGTCTCGCAAGTATTGTACATACTTAGAATACATATGTAGAATATATGTATTGTAGGTATACATACCTTACTATATACCAAAGGATAATAATAGCTTTTGGGTTTTGTTGAATCTATATGTATAAAATTGTACATATTGTGACCAAACTTTTGATTTTTTAACGAAAGAATTGTTTGCTGTGAGACCCTGGCTATGAATGGTGCTTCCACTATCTACCATTATTATCATTTTCAAATGTCCCAAATGAAAAATATATACTATACTCTTTGTCATTCAATAATGGAATATGGAATTCTTCTTCTTCTTCTTCTTTTGCTTACATGGCATTCCACTCAATCATTAGGATGATTTCTGCCAGTTTCAAAAAATTTTTATTGAATTATTTAAGAAGTAAAGGTTATTTTATTGCATTATAGATTGAAGCCATTAAGGCGAAGAAATTTTGTTATATGGAAATAAATATGCGGTGAATTCAATGATAGAAGATGAGACATATTGATTGGGAGTGGGGTATTTAGTGTATAATACAAATCATGTTCGGTGTGGATTGGACATTCAAAGAACACATGGTCAAGGGTCTCTACAACCTCTCCACAAGCACACGAAGGGCTATCCCTTACGTGTATCCTGTGGAGGTGGCTGTTAATAAGGCAGTGTCCTAGTCTAATGCGACATATGTTGGAGACGTCTCGTTTGGCCATGCCTTTGTTATGGAACCATGGTTTAGACGGTATTGAAATTTGGATGGATTTATAGGAAGAACCTTTCAAGGTACTAGACCTTTCCCAGTCAATGGTCCATTTGGATATGAGTTCTTTTTTGAAGGATGCTAATATGTCTTGGCAGGGAATCATAAATAGAGAGGGTAAAATGCCAGTAACGGAGGCTTGCTTCGCTGCTTCGTCAGCGATCTCATTTCCCACTATTCCCTGATGAGCCGGGATCCACGCAAGAAGCACTTCTTTATTCAATTTATGAAGGTTTAATAGAGCGGATTTAATGTTGCATAGTAAGGTGCTGTCGGCCAATTTGGCTAAATTGGAAGACAACGCCTTTAGAGCACTTAAAGAATCCGAAAATATTATAAACTGCGAAGAATCCAAAGTATTGCAAATCTTTAGGGCTTCATTAATAGCCGTACATTCAGCTGTGAATATTGAACATTCCCTGGGTAGTTTAACGAGTGATTGTATTTTTTTAGATGGTATGTGAATTGCGGCCCCGCATTCATTGTCTGCGCCCCGCTTAGACCCATCCGTGTATATTTGTAGATGGGAGGGCCAGTTAGACATAACGATACTGTTGAACTTATTATTCATGGCTTGAGCACTGACTGTTGAATTTTTATGTAGGTCGATATTTAAAATAATGTTTGGGATCAATGTTATTGCCTCAAATGGAATTTCGTAATATGGAAGCATAGACTGAGCACGGTTAGAGACAATTTTGAGGGAGAGTTTTTGATAGCTTTGGCACATTGGGGGAGTACATTTTTTGAACCAATACCGGTGACTTTGACATAGAGATGAGAGCATCGAGATTCTAGGGAGGAGCGGATGTGAGTTGTAGTTTATTCGTTTGAGCATGAATTTATCGGCCAAATATTGGCGTCTTAGTTTGAGAGGTGGTTCTACGCATTCCACCTGCAGTGCATTTATTGGTGAGGAGCGCATTGCGCCAATTATTAAGCGAAGGCATTTAGATTGTATTCTGTCTAATTTGGATTTCAGATATTCCGGTATCGGTTCCATCAGGAAGCTACCATAGTCCAGATGACTACGGACAATGGCATTATATAGTAGTTTCATGGTTGTAGGATGTGAGCCCCACCAAACTCTAGAAACTGCTCTCAGAGGGTTTATATTTTTTTCACATTTGGTAATTATGTGGGAAATATGAGAAGTCCATGATAACTTCCTATCCAAGGTCATCCCCAAAAATTTGACTTCTTCGACACTAGGAATAGTGGTTTCACCAATCTTAACTGATATATTTGCCGTATTGTGTTTCCTCGAGAAGGCGATTATTTGACATTTTTGGGGCGAAACTTCAAGTCCATTAGAATTAAGCCATTTAATGATTTTAGATAGGGCAGTTGATAATTTTCTCACTGCTGTTTCAATATTACTATGAGTAATATATAAAACGATATCATCAGTGAATTGGAGGAGTGAACAAAGACCCTGAACACATTCGAGTATATCATAGCAATATAGGTTAAATAAATGCGGACTCAGAACAGATCCCTGAGAGAGGCCAATCCATAGCGTTCGTTCATAGGTGTCTGGAGGCTTATTAATGACTATCTTTCTTTCACAAAAAATATTAAAAATTAATTGAGCTAGTCGTTCTGGAATTCCTAAATTCAACAATTTTCTCCGTAAAATTGGCAAAAGGACATTATCATAAGCGGCTTTAATGTCCAGGAAAGCTGCGAGTGTGTATTTTTTATTAGTGAACCCAATTTGGATGTCTGATATCAAGATACTTAAATTATCCATACAAGTCTTTCCCTTTCTAAATCCAAATTGTATATTAGGGAGAAGTAAATTACGTTCTGTTTGCCAGTCTAAACGTTTTTTAATGATGTTTTCGAAAATTTTTAAAATGCAGTAAGAGAGAGCTATTGGTCTATAAGACGTTTGAATTTTGGGGTCTTTTCCAGGTTTTAAGATTGGAATTACCAACTGGGTTTTCCAATCTATGGGAACCATACCTGTTTGAAGGCATTCATTAAATTTATTCAGTATGTGTTCCAGAAAGCAAGTAGGCAGATGTTGGAAAAACGTATATGGTATTTGATCAAAACCAGGAGCAGAGTTGTTTAAGTTTTTGAGCACAATGGATAATTCCTCGATCTTAAAAGGTGAATCTAACCAAGATATTGAAGAGCGGTGACTTATGTTTTGATTTATGTATAATTCCGTTATATTAGGAGAGTAAGAGGGAGCCAGTCTGTTAATGAAGGATTCTAATATGTCTGGACTAATCTGATGATTCCGATTCTGGACATATGATGAGCGAAATCGTCTAATCATATTCCAAACCAGAGACAAGGGAGAGTCTGGGGAGAGGGATGAGCAAAAATTTCGCCATCCTTGCCTTTTTTTCTTACGTAGAAATTTTTTAGTTTTAGCCTGACTTTCCTTTGCAAGTATATAATTTTCAAGAGTCATGTTTTTCCTATACTTTTTTATGGCTTTTTTCCTGTTGTTGACCATATCAGAACATTCTCCGTCCCACCATGGCGTACATGGCAGAGGGCTAAAGTTGGATTTTTTTGGAATAGATAAGTCAGCGGCCTTATAAATAATTGATAAAAGATCAGAGTATTCAATGTGTACGTTAGAACTGTCCAAACTTGTTGTTAATTTTTCTATATTATCGTAGAAGAGGGGCCAATTTGCCCTTTTTGTATTGTAACCTTTATGATTTGTCGGGTGTTGGGGTTTAGATTTATCAATGTGAGGATCTTCTAAGTGAATAATTATTGGATAATGATCACTAGAGTAAGGGTCATTGGTTAAGGTCCATGAACAAGCTGCGGCTAAAGAACTCGAACATAGTGTCAGATCGACAGCACTTTTCTTTTGGGAGGGTGGGGTGAGGCGAGTAGGGGAGCCATCATTTAAAAAAACAAATATTATTGATATCCATGAAATCTATTATATTGTGACCAGATTTATTGGTAGTTTCACTTCCCCAGATAGGAGAATGGGCGTTAAAATCTCCCAAGATTATGGAGGGAGAGGGGAGCTGGCGAAGTAAATCCGTCCAGTCCTTTTCTATAAATAAAACTAATGGTGGAATATATACTGAAATAAAAGTTATGTTTTTAATTCGTGCTGCGACAATTTGAAAGTCTTGGGATTTGAGAGGGATAGATAGTTTTTCGAAATTTAACTTATCTTTAATAAAAAGGGCAGTTCCAGCCCGACCGTCAGCTCTGTCATCTCTAAGACACTGGTAGCCGATTACCTTAAATAGGCAAGACGGCTTCAGCCAAGTTTCAGAGATGGCTGCAATATGTATTGAATTATTATTTAATAGTTCGGTAAGTTCTGCTTTATTGGAATAAACGCTCCTACTATTTCATTGTAGAATTTTCAGAGTTTGTATGTCCATTATTGAAGAGAGAAGATTGCAATGTTGTGAGAATATCGGCAACGTTGTACGGTAGGCTATTATTATTCGAAAGAATAGATATTAAAAGAGATATTAATGTCTGCAGAAATGCTGAATTGCTGTTGGATAACTCTACTGCAGAAGGAGGAGGTGAATGTTCATTTTGGTTAATTGCATGACCATTAGACATTTGATTGACATAATTACCATTTGGATTGAATAGGAATGAGTTATGTATGTTCTTGTCATATGCTGGTGTCATTGCTGGTCTAGGTTTGACTTGTTTGTATGTAATAATTCTACGAGAGTTGGAAGGATTCGCTGAATTAATCTGGTTTATTGTAGTTGTGTTAGCTGAGGTTGGTTTCACATTCAATGTTGTAGTTTCGGCAAAACTCTTTATTGCAGGGGGAAAACGTTTAGAGGCTTGGAAATATGATATATTTTCACTCGCCATCAGTTGTTTAATGTTTTTTTGTCTCGTCAGTTCTGGGCATATAAAGCTTGTAGCCTTATGACTACCTTTACAATTGACGCATGTTGGCTCTTCCGGGTTTGGACACTGATCAGCTTGATGGTTTTCACCACAGTGAAAGCATCGAGAGGAAGATTTACAAATGGCTCTTGAGTGCCCAAAACGGCAACAATTAAAACACTGAATAGTGGGATAAGTGTATGCTTCTACTGGAAGGGAGTTAAAATAAAGGTAAACATAATCAGGCAATATTTGGCCTTCGAATGTGAGAACGACGGTTTGTGACGGTTTCCACGTCACCGTGCCTTGAGAATTATCTTTGTAATTTAACTTTCGCGCCTTTATTATTTTAATAATTCGTCTAGCATTGTTCAAATTTAAGGATTCAACAATATCACTTTCAGAAAGATTAGCAGGAATGCCTCTTACCAACCCCATTCGCGTCACGTGATGCGTCGGAATAAACGCCTTAAATTTTTGATCAGATAAAGTTGTAATATTCTGTATAAAATTATTTGCTTGTTCCCATTTGTTAAATTCAGAAGAAATTTTAAAGCGCCCTTCAGATTTTATTGTACCGTTAATAATCCCAAAGTTTTTATTTTTACATGAAAACAAAAATTTGCCAACTTCTAAGGAGTTAATCGGTTTGCCACTTTCGCAATTTTGAATATATACTATGTATGGTGGGTTTGACATATTACAATATTGAATTGGGCTTGGTTCGGTTTGTATCGGGAGGCCTGCAGTTATTTCGAGTACAGAAGAAGGTTTCATTTTCGACGGTATATCAATTGGTTGATGACGCGCTTTTCGTTTACGGTTAGGTACAATAACTGAATCATGACTCGTGTCAGATTCACATTCGTCAGCAGTTGATAAAATTATCGATCGAGGATCAGGAGGTTTAGTCTCGTCCACCTCCATATCCGCGATGCAGTATTTAAATCAAATAAAATAGATATTTAACAGTTAAATAAAAAATACGAAACAAAAATTGTTAATGTCAAATAGACAAAAAGCAACAAAAACAATAGGTAAATATTAATACCAAATATGCTACATTGAAATAATCAAAACAATTTTTGTAAGAATAAAAATGAAATAATAAAACAAAAATGACAGTAATGGAATCTTATCTGTTCGCTGCGTAGTGTAGTAGGTACTTGTGGGTAGATCCGAAATATGCACTAAACACAACCGCTCACTGGCAACGTCGCGACGAGAAGAAATATGGAATTACTGTGTGGGGAAGTGCAACGCCGACAATACTAAAGAAAATAGATATATAGGTATCCCAAAAAACTATCATAAAAGTTATTTTTATTTTTATTTTATTTTGTATTAATTAAAGTACCTATTCGAACAAATGCTGATAAGATTTTTACTAAATTAAAAAAAACAAAAATGTATGCAAAAAATCTACAGCTAAAAATTTAAACCAATATAACTCACAACAATAATATAAACACAATAAATTAAGTACCTACACTGAAAAAAAATTGTTAATACAAGTTGCATGTAACACATGAGATCCAACTGTCGATGGCGATAGTATACATAATCAAAGAATACGTACCAAACTATAAACAAAACAAATTAATAAATATTTGAAAATATTTTATTTTCTATATAAAACATGTAGGTATGTTTGTCAGGATAGGATAGTATGGAGGTCAGTCTGTTTTTCCTACACAGAATATGAAAACAGTATGATGGTATGTATGTATGTTTGGAGATTTAAGTATCAGATTATCAAGTCTTCTTACATATTATGTATAGGCGACTACCATACAAATTGTATGAAGTGATGTCGTCACTAAATTCAATTTTTATAAAAATTGTTAAAAAAAATTGAGATGTGCTAATACAATGTTTATATTTTTTATATAAAATTAAATTATCTAGTTGGGGTGTTTCGGCTTTTTTCGATATTTTAAAAAAATGGAAATATAGGCAGTTAAACTCATAAATTTATCATAAAAAAAAATATTTTTCTTAATTAAAAATGTTTGAGAAACCTTGGAATTTAAAAAAAAACTAATTTGAGATTTTGTATTTGTCTTTCTTTGTACCAATTTTCAGCGTTCTAGCTTTTATGGTTTCTGAGATATGTACATACTATGCTATGTTTCGTGAAATTTTTTTGTGTGTGATGTATGGTGAAAACTTTTGTCCTTTGGGAATCATCTTCATAAAAGTGCATTTAGAGATTGTCAACCTATCAAAAAAAAATGACGCTTACTATGGTGTGGATAGTTGAGTGTTGGCCACATCCCTCTCGTTTTATCTTTTATATTTGTTTCTAATAGACAATGTATGCAGTAAAAAGATAAATAAAATACTGATTCGTCTGGGTAATTTTCGAGGGAGTTTTGATAATCGGAAAAAAAATCCTAAATTCGGGAGAGTAGTCCCGAATATATTTAAATACACAATGGGGTCTTGATATTGAAATAACCCACCACTTGTATGATAATATCCCCTCTACACTCAGGTGTATGATAAATGCCCCAACTGCTCCAAAATCGAAAATCGCAAAATGTATATTTATGGCAAATGTATTTCCGAAAAAGGTACACCTCCATTATTTACCCCCAAAAGTGTCTTCCGTTCGCCAAATTTACCTTTTTAATCGAAAATATTTTCATATATAATGGAAAAAAATTATACAAAAGGTGTTTAAGAGGACATTTTAACTTAAAGCCCTTGTATATCTTGAGTATAAGGATTTACAGAAATATGCACAGTAAATTAACTTATTATGTATGAAACACGAAAAATATTTTGTATCACCTAATCTATGATAAACAATATTATATCGTGAAGAAAAGGTAAAATTTAGAATTTTTTTAAAAGGAAGAAGAGTTATAAAAATATTAAAAAAGGAAAAAACTCTGCCGGTAGATTTTTATACTATATTTTAAAGAGTTTTACTATCTAATTTTACGTCCAATTATTGAATATGGCAGTCAACTCTGGAGTGGCGCCCCCCAATACCTACTGAATACCCTCGACGCTGTCCAAAGGCGTGCTGTACATACGTCTGATTGATGATCCATCACTGTCTGATGGATTGGAATCACTAGAACACAGACGCAGAGTCGGTATTTTAAGTTTATTCTATAGATACTACCACGGGAATTGCTCAGAAGAACTTGCATCTTTGGTCCCTCCTCCACCCACTCGCAACAGAGTCACTCGCTTCACTCAATCGCAGCACCCATTCACAGTGGACCTTCAACATATACGAACAAGTCGCTTCTCGAACTCCTTTATTAATACAGCAGCCCGACTGTGGAACGATCTTCCGAATTCTGTGTTTCCGCCTTCGTACAACCCGGGTATTTTTAGAATCCGAATTAATAAACTCTTTTCTAGATTGCAAACCCCTCCCAACGCTACGTAGTGCGCTTTTCGGAAGAGTAAAATGGACCCAAATCCTAATAGCTGGCGTCCCCTACGTGAACATGTTAAAAAAAAAACTAAAACATTTTATTACAATAAAAGCATTAAATAGTTTAGGTAGTAGTTGTACAATAAAAGCATTAATTAGTAGTTGTAATGTTTGATAATAAATAGCATCACTACAATATTCTATTTATTAGACACTAATATGATGCTGGTAGAGTTGTAGCCAAATCTCTCAAACTTTTAGCCGAGAAGCTAAGACACAAATTTGCCCTCTGCGCAACCGGAAGCACGTATAAGATGTTTGGCGAAAATTATATTGTATATACACACAAAAGTTTAAACATGACACAAAAACATAATACCTCTCTAATGCTCCAATGATAGGCGTCTGTCACATAATCAATACTAAATATTGATGTTGTTAACAATAAGCGTCTGTATTTCGAGCATTAGAGCAGTTAGCTTAATTCGTGGAAAAAAATATTAATACAATGCTATCCACAACACAAAGATATTTTTTCCCGTACCTACTTCAAAATATCCCCACCAAATAAGCTGTCATCGAAAACTTTTTTTTTGTACATTTCGCTTAAAATGTCATTTACCTACAGCTGTGAAATTTCCATTCATAAAAAATTCTCAAACATCTTCGCGTTGACACAAATATGATTGGCATAATTTCATTTCGAAATACCGTAATAAAAAGTAAAACATTGACGTTGTTATAATAAATTATAATATGAATGCGAACAAAAGAGATGAATGTATTTTTGTTTCCAGATGTTTACCCTCACGTCGCTATGGAAAAATACTCAGAAACCTTTTCTTTATCATGAAACTTCACAACAAAATTGTGTTTAACAATAAGGAATATCTTTCGCGTTTAGTTTATACAAATTTCTTTGCAAATTACCCATATCAATATGTCTCTTTGTAAAAGCAAATGTCAAGGGGCGACGAACACGAGCAATAAATATTATCAAATATGGTTATAAATTATTATTGCTGAAGGATTTCTGCGTAAAGGAAATTGAGTTCATTTTAAATAATAAAAATTCATAATTTCTATGTCCATAACGAATTAATTTAATAACTTTTGCAATTTTCTAGATTCGTCTTATTCTTAATACCTCCTTCGTCCAATAATGGACATAGGCCTACCCCTGATACCTCCACAGCTCCCTATCTTGGGCAGACAGCATCCATCCACCTCCAGCCACTCGTCATGGCGATAGTATGCATTATTTAAGTATACGTTCCAAACTATATACACTTAAGCAAAAATTAATTAACATTTTAAGATATTTTGTTTTAATAATAATAATAATAAAAAGGTCAATTTATAAAGCGCCGTTTGGTGACAACCGTGGTCACCTCAAGGGCGCTTTCAGTTTGCAAAAAAATAATTTTAAATTAGTGCTATAGCTAACACATTGAAAATGGTGAAACATAAAACTTAAAAAAAAAAACAATAAGTTAAAATTAAGTTAAAATTAGTCCTAAAGCTAACACATTGAAAATGGTGAAATATAAAACTTTAAAAAATACCTAGAAATCACAAATAAATCTTGTTACATAATCCAGATGAAATTAATTATAAAAAATAGTCGATTCAAAGTAAACTGGCATAATATTTAGTAAACATAATATTATTGAACGGATGAAGGACAATCTGGATACCATACCATACCATACCATCACGCCATTTCCCTATTTGGGGTAGGCAGAGAGAACCGAACGCCAGACTCCTCTCTCTTGACATACATTCCTCGCTTCATTCACGTCCATACATCGTCTCATACACGCTATTCTATTATTCTTACTTCTAACATCTCCATCTTTTAAAATCCCATTTATGTGATCGTGCCAACTCTTTTTTGGCCGACCTCTACTTTTCATTCCTCTTTTATCAGCCTTGTATACTTTTTTTGTCAGACGGTCATCACTCATTCTTTCTATGTGGCCGATCTGGATACGACTTGCGGAAAAGATGAGTTTTTAATTTCTTCTTGAATTCATTGATATTTTCGGCACATCTTATATCCATTGGAAGATTGTTCCATGACTTTGGTCCAGAAACGCCAAAAGATCGATATAGGTATAGTTTTCTATATAAAACATGCTTGTATGTGTGTCAGGATATGAGAGTATGGAGGTCAATTTGTTTTTCCTACCCGGAATTTGAAAACAGCATGATGTACCTATAATAACTATTGAGTGAAATATTGTGTAATGTTTACTGTCTTACAAATTGTATGAAGCGATGTCGTCACTTAATTAAATTTTTATCGAAATGGTTAAAAAAAATTTGAGACGTACTACTATAATGTAAATATTTTTTATAGCAAATTAAATTATCTAGTTCGGCTTTCTTCAATATTTAACAAAAAATGTATTGAGTTGAATATTATCAATATTCAAAAAGCTTTGCGTGTAATCCTCTTTAGCAAAATAACCATTGAAAATACAAATTTCATATATGTATTTAATTCGTTTTTATTATGATTATAATATTTCGATGAATTGTTGATGGTAGATTTAGTAAAAAATATATTTTATCGGACAATATTATGTCGTAAAATGAATATTATCTGATATAAATAGCTTATAGAAATATGTAAATAATGTCAATATAAGAAAAAATCTACAAATAGTATATGTACATATATCTACCCACACTTTCCACAATTCAAATCAACTTTAGTTCTAATGTTTTTCGTAATCACTTAATCCAACTGTCGATTTGTTCAGGAGAACTTTGTTCTCTTAACATATCGACAATGTATCAAGCCAGGATACGCGAGAATTGTATGCAGAGGTCTACTTTTTTCACGGCTTTTCTAACAATGAAGTCAAAAAACACCAACTTAGAGGCTTCGCAGCATATATGTTCCATACACGGATTTACTCAGAATTCGGAGTAGAACATTTTGTGTGTCTGTGTGTGTGTCTGTGTGTCTGTGTGTGTCTGTGTGTCCGTCCCCCCCTTATAACTTTTGATCCGCTCAATTTACAGAGCCCAAAATTTAAGAATATATAAACAGGCTTACAAAACTTTTATACTCAGAATTTAGAATTTTTGTTTTAATCAGGGGTTATCAACTTTTGAATTTTTACTTTATTTTTCCATATATCTCAGAAACCATAAAAGCTAGGACGCTGAAAATTTGTACAAATATAGAAAAATACAAAATCTCAAATAAGTTTATTCGAAAAAATTCCAGGGTTTCTCAAACATTTTTTATTAAGAAAAATATTTTTTTTATTATAAATTTATGAGTTTAACTGCCTATATTTCCAAAACTTTTACAATTATTGAAAAAAGCCGAAACACCCCAACTAGATAATTTAATTTTCTATAAAAAATATTTTAATTGTAGTAGAAGATCTCAATTTTTTTTTAACCTTTTTTTTAAAAATTGAATTTAGTGACGACATCGCTTCATACATTTTGTATGGCAGTCGCCTATACACAATATGTAAGAAGACTTAATAGTTTGATACTTCATCTCCAAACATACATACATACCATCATGCTATTTTCATATTCTGGGTAGGAAAAAAGGATCTTCCTCCATACTATCCTATCTTGACATACATACCTACATATGTTGTATAGAAAACAAAATATCTGAAAATATTCAATAATTTGTATTTATGGGTTTATAGTTTGGTACATATTCTTCAACTATACATACAATCGCTATCGACAGTTGGATCTCATGTGTTACATGCAACTAGTATAAATATAAGTATTACATTAGTAATATAAATATTAATGTTTTGAAAGAGAGAGAGAGAGAAAATGGTAACATTGTTATCATGTCTGCTCAAAAACAGTTACTTTGTCAATTATTTTTTTAATAATTTATTCAAAACTTCCTTCATCATACATTATTCAATTCCCCACACAGAGCTAGGCGTGTTCTTGTAGTTTGAGAAGTAAAATGTATGGTAGGCAATATGTTATGTACAATACAATTACTGCCTGAAACTTGCTCAATTCAATTTAATATTATGTATCGAACTATCGTACCTATACTTACCAACAATACCTACCCTATACTTTCCTTCCCTTCCCAACATAATAAAAACTATCATTAAAACTTGATAATATACATATGTTCAAGTGTAAACCAACAAAAATAAATAAGTTTTCATAAAAGAAACATAGTAACTAATTTTAATGCTTATTATTTAATATATCGTTGCACATGTGATGATTATGTTTATTTAATTATTTATTTAGGACAACAACAGAACATTGAAATATACACACACAAGTTAACACATGATACAAACACATAAGGTCTCCAATGACAGGCGTCTGTCACATATGTAGTTAGCGCTAAATATTAATTATGTAAAAACAATGCTCCAATGACAGGCTTCTATCACATAGTTAGCGCTAAATATTAATTATGTAAAAACAATGCTCCAATGACAGGCTTCTATCACATAGTTAGCGCTAAATATTAATTATGTAAAAACAATGCTCCAATGACAGGCTTCTATCACATAGTTAGCGCTAAATATTAATTATGTAAAAACAATGCTCCAATGACAGGCTTCTATCACATAGTTAGCGCTAAATATTAATTATGTAAAAACAATGCTCCAATGACAGGCTTCTATCACATAGTTAGCGCTAAATATTAATTATGTAAAAACAATGCTCCAATGGTAGGCGTCTGTCACATAGTTAGCGCTAAATATTAATTATGTAAAAACAATGCTCCAATGATAGGCGTCTGTCACATAGTTAGCGCTAAATATTAATTATGTAAAAACAATGATCACTTAAAACGTGCTATTACTTAAAAGAATTTCAGTAAGAGTTGTTATTTTTTGTGTTCTAATTTCGGTACTGTAGTTATTATCGTGGGTGATTTCAGTACCCAAGTATTTGAAAGAGTTGACGCTTTCTACATATATAGTGTGAGGCATGTATTTGGTTTTGGAACTTATAATATATATTTTTTATAAATATCTATATACATACTTAAACATGCAATATTTAAATACATATATACATATACACACATACATACATATATACCCTATTTTACTTTATTACTGTACTATGTCACTGTGTGTTAATTGCGAATTGAGGCACCTGCGTACTGATCTCTTAAATGTAGTCGCTGGGTTCGAAAACACATTAAGGTCATGTAAAATTCTTGATAGACAGATGTATAGCTCTCCAACTATAGTATGGACCTTCCCTAGTTCTATCCGGTATGGAGCGGTATGAAGAGCGGGGGCAAGAATCGCCGCTAGTGACCAATCATCAGCAGGCATTTAGTTTACCGCCAACTTTCTGGTGAGACGGACATGAACGTGGGACTGTCGAACGTCGTATCGTTATATTTTCACATTAAGGGTGTTATCTACATGCGTCAAGGGAGAACTTTCTGATTGATGCTTTTTTATATACCTATTTGGTATTGGTGTATTTTTAAATAAATTACATATCCACTTGATTTTAAAATACCTATTAGTATGGAATTCTACATAATCAACACCGTCAGCATTGACAAAATCAAAAAATCATACTCTTATTTTTATTACCTGTTTCGTAATGGTTAATTTTTTTTGTTTAAATTAGATGTATTGATTTTTATATTATGTTTTACATTTTAATAAAGAATACAACTACTACTACTACTACTACAACTACTACTACTACTACTACTACAACTACTACTACTACTACTACTACTACAACTACTACTACTACTACAACTACTACTACTACAACTACTATTACTACTACTACTACTACAACTACTACTACTACTACTACTACTACAACTACTACTACTACTACAACTACTACTACTACTACTACAACTACTACTACTACTACTACTACTACTACTACTACTACAACTACTACTACTACTACAACTACTTCTACTACTACTACAACTACTACTACTACTACTACTACTACTACTACAACTACTACTACTACTACAACTACTACTACTACAACTACTACTACTACTACTACTACTACAACTACTACTACTACTACTACTACTACTACTACTACTACAACTACTACTACTACTACAACTACTACTACTACTACTACAACTACTACTACTACTACTACTACTTAAACATGTTTTATTACATACATAAAATTTCTATAATATTTTATATGGATAGCGTTCATGTCATGATGCATGATTTTAAATGAAGCAAATATTTTTTGAATAATAATACACTCTAAAATATTTCTAAATAATTTCAATCATTTGATTTATTGTATTAACTTTATAGATTTCTTTATCATATTTATACCTTTGTATATTCTGTGCCTACCTCAACACGGGATTTCTTCCTAGTGAGGTAAAAGCAAGTTAAAACAATGTATTGTTTTTATAGGTATTATTACAAGATACACATGTGCATGTATAAAATGGCCCTGGAACAGATATACCTACTTGGGTGGTAGTTAGGTATATTTTGTACCGACTTTATTATATACATGCATAGTGTGAAAAATAAATAAATAAATAAAAATGTGTGGTATAAAGTTAACTCTGCCAAACCCGCGAGGTACATGACGTGATGGTACATTTGTAAAAATAAATACATTAAACATTTTCAATAGGTGTAAAACTACCTTAATCTCCCCGTCTTCATACTTCATACTTCATACCGCTCCGTACCGGATAGAACTAGGGAAGGTCCACACTATAGTTGGAGAGCTATAGCAATATATGTTACCTATAATATAAACATATATTGCTACAGTAGAAAAAGTTTTAAAGATTTTCTCAGGTACTTACATAATATGCCATTAAAAACTATAGAAAAAATCAAATAAAAACTGTTAATTATATACAAAAACGAGTGAGTTGTCTCCAACGCTATTCCACAAAGTATTCAGGTTTTGTATGAAAAATTTTCATGTAATGAGTTTGTTTAATTGTTTATGATTAAAACATTTTCTAATGAGACTCGATACTTCTTCAATGCCATATAATGGGTGTGATGTGCATTTTTAGCGATTTATAAATAAAAATATCCAATTTAAAGTTTCCTGAGCTTGGGGTCACTTTGTAATATTTGACAGTTGAAAAAAATGAGAAGCACTGTTCGGATATTATTCAAAATCTAAGCGAGTATTAGATATACAAATTTGCAAAATTTGAAAAGAATCCAATGAGTACCTACTTAAGTCTAAGTATACTAGGTAAAGGATAATAAACATGCCTTACATATCACATAGTACACAGCACATATCACATAGTACACAGCACATATCACATAGTACACAGCACATATCACATAGTAGGTACACAGCACATATCACATAGTACACAGCACATATCACATAGTAGGTACACAGCACATATCACATAGTACACAGCACATATCACATAGTAGGTACACAGCACATATCACATAGTACACAGCACATATCACATAGTAGGTACACAGCACATATCACATAGTACACAGCACATATCACATAGTAGGTACACAGCACATATCACATAGTACACAGCACATATCACATAGTACACAGCACATATCACATAGTACACAGCACATATCACATAGTAGGTACACAGCACATATCACATAGTACACAGCACATATCACATAGTAGGTACACAGCACATATCACATAGTACACAGCACATATCACATAGTAGGTACACAGCACATATCACATAGTACACAGCACATATCACATAGTACACAGCACATATCACATAGTACACAGCACATATCACATAGTAGGTACACAGCACATATCACATAGTACACAGCACATATCACATAGTACACAGCACATATCACATAGTACACAGCACATATCACATAGTAGGTACACAGCACATATCACATAGTACACATACATTGTGATGAAACATTCAGAATATAATATCAGCATGATACTATTTATTTATTTAATATAGCTTGTCGGGCAAATATCAGGTACTATGTCAAATATTAATTTAACACGCACCCAATAACAAATTGCCACATTCTGGAGACTTACGATATTAATCGTCTCACAGATCCAGACTGAAAACACAATTAATAACTGTGTCTCCACCGGGAATCGAACCCGGAACCTTTGCATCAGCAGTCAGATACCCAACCAACTGAGCCACGAAGGCCGACAAAAATTAAAACTAATTGATAATCTGCTATAAAAAAATAACCTTAGATTACGAATTTATAACTCCCCGTTATATCCCCTTAGGGTAGTGAGGGGTAAAAAAAAACTTACTCCACACATCTGTTTACCTACTCTTCTTTTATAACATATGAAAATGTGAAAATTACAGCTGAATAAAGATACTCAACTGTGTAAAATAACAGTCCCAGAACAGAATTTTGCCTAGTGGGGCGTTATTAGTCAGTATATATTTGTTATATTTGTTTAATGTATTAATAGTAATAAAAAAATAATAATAAATTTATTATTTTACTATCAATTCAAAGTACCAGTGGTACCTATTTTTTTTAAAATACCATATCTATTAAAAAAATAGGTATTGATCAAAAAATATGAAAGAAAAATACTCAAAAGGATATTCGAACCTGTGCAGGTAAACGGAGTTTGGATAATACGACGCAATGATGAGATCTACAATATTTATAATGAGCCCAACATTATAAAGGTGATAAAAATAGGGAGGCTGCGATGGGCAGGACACTTGGAAAGAATGGGCGATGAAAGAGTGCCAATAAGGATCCTGCACACAAAGCCACAAGGTAGACAAAACGTTGGTAGATCCAAGCTCCGATGGCTGGATGGCGTGCAACGCGATGTGGAGGCTGTTGTGTAAGGAACTGGAGGGGAGTATGTCAAGATAGAGGGAGATGGCGAGGAATGCTGGAGGAGGTAGGCCCACAGTGGGCTGTGGAGCCGTTGATGATGATGATATCTATTAAAAATAAAATTTCTAAATAATTCTTTCAATATCATATAATATTATTGTAAAAAATATCTGCTCCATAAACGCTTTAATAATGCGAATGCTCAAAAAGTGACATTAATGCTCCGTTAAACGAATATTACGAGTAGATATTAATCACTAATGAAAAAAAATGCCTTTTGATGTCAGGTTTATCACTTTTTCCGACACCCTTGTTGAATTAGGTATTATGTAGGCGTTTTACAACTCAGGTGCGTGTAATGTTTGATGTACAGCTTAAACTCTTGAGCCTGTCTGCTGACGAGGGTTCTGAGAAAGAGAGAAAGATGTTTCAATATTGTAGATATTTGAGAAGACACCTTATCTAATTAAGTATCCTAATTCTTCTCTCCATAATTTCAAAGAAATATTGTTAACTAGCGGACCCGCATAGCGTTGTTTATTGTATAATTACAACTTAATTATTAATTCACCTATACATAAGACTACACCGATTTGGAAACCAGCAGGGCTATTCATGGAGATGATTAACAAAATATTAAGATCAGGTACAGACTACAAATCTTTAAAAAAATCTTCTTTTACTTCTTCCTTTTCATAGATCCGAAGATCTGTTTTAAAATTTTTATTTTCAAATTAGTAAAAAGGCACATCACTTTCATAAAATGGCATTGAAGAGTTATCAAGTTTTCATCATAAAATATTTTAATAAAAAA
This sequence comes from Molanna angustata, assembly GCA_963576475.1. Taxonomy (NCBI): domain Eukaryota; kingdom Metazoa; phylum Arthropoda; class Insecta; order Trichoptera; family Molannidae; genus Molanna; species Molanna angustata. The sequence continues at coordinate 23,832,570 of OY754985.1, forward strand.
TAATTTAACAAACTCATTTCATGAAAATGCTGAATAATTTCCAAACAAAATTTGAATAATTTATAGAATGGCTTGTTAGTGAGGAGTTGAATAATTTATTTAATGCCTTGTTGGCCACAACCCACTCGTTTTGCCGTAACAACAAAAACACATGTTACCAAGCTCTCACTGACAGCTCGATGTCACGATTTTTCTGAAATTCCAGCGGTATCTCGTATAGATCGCTGAATAATCTCTTTGGTATTTGATTTGACAAAATTACCAAATACATATTTGACGATGTTGCTAAAATCATCATCCATCGAAATCATCTTGTATGTTATTATTAAATCACTCGTAAGGTTCCTCGCGATCAACAGTTCTTCTTCTTCTTCTTCTTTTGCTTACATGGCATTCCACCCAATCATTAGGATGATTTCTGCCAGTTTCAAAAAATTTTTATTGAATTATTTAAGAAGTAAAGGTTATTTTATTGCATTATAGATTGAAGCCATTAAGGCGAAGAAATTTTGTTATATGGAAATAAATATGCGGTGAATTCAATGATAAAAGATGAGACATATTGATTGGGAGTGGGGTATTTAGTGTATAATACAAATCATGTTCGGTGTGGATTGGACATTCAAAGAACACATGGTCAAGGGTCTCTACAACCTCTCCACAAGCACACGAAGGGCTATCCCTTACGTGTATCCTGTGGAGGTGGCTGTTAATAAGGCAGTGTCCTAGTCTAATGCGACATATGTTGGAGACGTCTCGTTTGGCCATGCCTTTGTTATGGAACCATGGTTTAGACGGTATTGAAATTTGGATGGATTTATAGGAAGAACCTTTCAGGGTACTAGACCTTTCCCAGTCAATGGTCCATTTGGATATGAGTTCTTTTTTGAAGGATGCTAATATGTCTTGGCAGGGAATCATAAATAGAGAGGGTAAAATGCCAGTAACGGAGGCTTGCTTCGCTGCTTCGTCAGCGATCTCATTTCCCACTATTCCCTGATGAGCCGGGATCCACGCAAGAAGCACTTCTTTATTCAATTTATGAAGGTTTAATAGAGCGGATTTAATGTTGCATAGTAAGGTGCTGTCGGCCAATTTGGCTAAATTGGAAGACAACGCCTTTAGAGCACTTAAAGAATCCGAAAATATTATAAACTGCGAAGAATCCAAAGTATTGCAAATCTTTAGGGCTTCATTAATAGCCGTACATTCAGCTGTGAATATTGAACATTCCCTGGGTAGTTTAACGAGTGATTGTATTTTTTTAGATGGTATGTGAATTGCGGCCCCGCATTCATTGTCTGCGCCCCGCTTAGACCCATCCGTGTATATTTGTAGATGGGAGGGCCAGTTAGACATAACGATACTGTTGAACTTATTATTCATGGCTTGAGCACTGACTGTTGAATTTTTATGTAGGTCGATATTTAAAATAATGTTTGGGATCAATGTTATTGCCTCAAATGGAATTTCGTAATATGGAAGCATAGACTGAGCACGGTTAGAGACAATTTTGAGGGAGAGTTTTTGATAGCTTTGGCACATTGGGGGAGTACATTTTTTGAACCAATACCGGTGACTTTGACATAGAGATGAGAGCATCGAGATTCTAGGGAGGAGCGGATGTGAGTTGTAGTTAATTCGTTTGAGCATGAATTTATCGGCCAAATATTGGCGTCTTAGTTTGAGAGGTGGTTCTACGCATTCCACCTGCAGTGCATTTATTGGTGAGGAGCGCATTGCGCCAATTATTAAGCGAAGGCATTTAGATTGTATTCTGTCTAATTTGGATTTCAGATATTCCGGTATCGGTTCCATCAGGAAGCTACCATAGTCCAGATGACTACGGACAATGGCATTATATAGTAGTTTCATGGTTGTAGGATGTGAGCCCCACCAAACTCTAGAAACTGCTCTCAGAGGGTTTATATTTTTTTCACATTTGGTAATTATGTGGGAAATATGAGAAGTCCATGATAACTTCCTATCCAAGGTCATCCCCAAAAATTTGACTTCTTCAACACTAGGAATAGTGGTTTCACCAATCTTAACTGATATATTTGCCGTATTGTGTTTCCTCGAGAAGGCGATTATTTGACATTTTTGGGGCGAAACTTCAAGTCCATTAGAATTAAGCCATTTAATGATTTTAGATAGGGCAGTTGATAATTTTCTCACTGCTGTTTCAATATTACTATGAGTAATATATAAAACGATATCATCAGCGAATTGGAGGAGTGAACAAAGACCCTGAACACATTCGAGTATATCATAGCAATATAGGTTAAATAAATGCGGACTCAGAACAGATCCCTGAGAGAGGCCAATCCATAGCGTTCGTTCATAGGTGTCTGGAGGCTTATTAATGACTATCTTTCTTTCACAAAAAATATTAAAAATTAATTGAGCTAGTCGTTCTGGAATTCCTAAATTCAACAATTTTCTCCGTAAAATTGGCAAAAGGACATTATCATAAGCGGCTTTAATGTCCAGGAAAGCTGCGAGTGTGTATTTTTTATTAGTGAACCCAATTTGGATGTCTGATATCAAGATACTTAAATTATCCATACAAGTCTTTCCCTTTCTAAATCCAAATTGTATATTAGGGAGAAGTAAATTACGTTCTGTTTGCCAGTCTAAACGTTTTTTAATGATGTTTTCGAAAATTTTTAAAATGCAGGAAGAGAGAGCTATTGGTCTATAAGACGTTTGAATTTTGGGGTCTTTTCCAGGTTTTAAGATTGGAATTACCAACTGGGTTTTCCAATCTATGGGAACCATACCTGTTTGAAGGCATTCATTAAATTTATTCAGTATGTGTTCCAGAAAGCAAGTAGGCAGATGTTGGAAAAACGTATATGGTATTTGATCAAAACCAGGAGCAGAGTTGTTTAAGTTTTTGAGCACAATGGATAATTCCTCGATCTTAAAAGGTGAATCTAACCAAGATATTGAAGAGCGGTGACTTATGTTTTGATTTATGTATAATTCCGTTATATTAGGAGAGTAAGAGGGAGCCAGTCTGTTAATGAAGGATTCTAATATGTCTGGACTAATCTGATGATTCCGATTCTGGACATATGATGAGCGAAATCGTCGAATCATATTCCAAACCAGAGACAAGGGAGAGTCTGGGGAGAGGGATGAGCAAAAATTTCGCCATCCTTGCCTTTTTTTCTTACGTAGAAATTTTTTAGTTTTAGCCTGACTTTCCTTTGCAAGTATATAATTTTCAAGAGTCATGTTTTTCCTATACTTTTTTATGGCTTTTTTCCTGTTGTTGACCATATCAGAACATTCTCCGTCCCACCATGGCGTACATGGCAGAGGGCTAAAGTTGGATTTTTTTGGAATAGATAAGTCAGCGGCCTTATAAATAATTGATAAAAGATCAGAGTATTCAATGTGTACGTTAGAACTGTCCAAACTTGTTGTTAATTTTTCTATATTATCGTAGAAGAGGGGCCAATTTGCCCTTTTTGTATTGTAACCTTTACGATTTGTCGGGTGTTGGGGTTTAGATTTAACAATGTGAGGATCTTCTAAGTGAATAATTATTGGATAATGATCACTAGAGTAAGGGTCATTGGTTAAGGTCCATGAACAAGCTGCGGCTAAAGAACTCGAACATAGTGTCAGATCGACAGCACTTTTCTTTTGGGAGGGTGGGGTGAGGCGAGTAGGGGAGCCATCATTTAAAAAACAAATATTATTGATATCCATGAAATCTATTATATTGTGACCAGATTTATTGGTAGCTTCACTTCCCCAGATAGGAGAATGGGCGTTAAAATCTCCCAAGATTATGGAGGGAGAGGGGAGCTGGCGAAGTAAATCCGTCCAGTCCTTTTCTATAAATAAAACTAATGGTGGAATATATACTGAAATAAAAGTTATGTTTTTAATTCGTGCTGCGACAATTTGAAAGTCTTGGGATTTGAGAGGGATATATAGTTTTTCGAAATTTAACTTATCTTTAATAAAAAGGGCAGTTCCAGCCCGACCGTCAGCTCTGTCATCTCTAAGACACTGGTAGCCGATTACCTTAAATAGGCAAGACGGCTTCAGCCAAGTTTCAGAGATGGCTGCAATATGTATTGAATTATTATTTAATAGTTCGGTAAGTTCTGCTTTATTGGAATAAACGCTCCTACTATTCCATTGTAGAATTTTCAGAGTTTGTATGTCCATTATTGAAGAGAGAAGATTGCAATGTTGTGAGAATATCGGCAACGTTGTACGGTAGGCTATTATTATTCGAAAGAATAGATATTAAAAGAGATATTAATGTCTGCAGAAATGCTGAATTGCTGTTGGATAACTCTACTGCAGAAGGAGGAGGTGAATGTTCATTTTGGTTAATTGCATGACCATTAGACATTTGATTGACATAATTACCATTTGGATTGAATAGGAATGAGTTATGTATGTTCTTGTCATATGCTGGTGTCATTGCTGGTCTAGGTTTGACTTGTTTGTATGTAATAATTCTACGAGAGTTGGAAGGATTCGCTGAATTAATCTGGTTTATTGTAGTTGTGTTAGCTGAGGTTGGTTTCACATTCAATGTTGTAGTTTCGGCAAAACTCTTTATTGCAGGGGGAAAACGTTTAGAGGCTTGGAAATATGATATATTTTCACTCGCCATCAGTTGCTTAATGTTTTTTTGTCTCGTCAGTTCTGGGCATATAAAGCTTGTAGCCTTATGACTACCTTTACAATTGACGCATGTTGGCTCTTCCGGGTTTGGACACTGATCAGCTTGATGGTTTTCACCACAGTGAAAGCATCGAGTGGAAGATTTACAAATGGCTCTTGAGTGCCCAAAACGGCAACAATTAAAACACTGAATAGTGGGATAAGTGTATGCTTCTACTGGAAGGGAGTTGAAATAAAGGTAAACATAATCAGGCAATATTTGGCCTTCGAATGTGAGAACGACGGTTTGTGACGGTTTCCACGTCACCGTGCCTTGAGAATTATCTTTGTAATTTAACCTTCGCGCCTTTATTATTTTAATAATTCGTCTAGCATTGTTCAAATTTAAGGATTCAACAATATCACTTTCAGAAAGATTAGCAGGAATGCCTCTTACCAACCCCATTCGCGTCACGTGATGCGTCGGAATAAACGCCTTAAATTTTTGATCAGATAAAGTTGTAATATTCTGTATAAAATTATTTGCTTGTTCCCATTTGTTAAATTCAGAAGAAATTTTAAAGCGCCCTTCAGATTTTATTGTACCGTTAATAATCCCAAAGTTTTTATTTTTACATGAAAACAAAAATTTGCCTACTTCTAAGGAGTTAATCGGTTTGCCACTTTCGCAATTTTGAATATATACTATGTATGGTGGGTTTGACATATTACAATATTGAATTGGGCTTGGTTCGGTTTGTATCGGGAGGCCTGGAGTTATTTCGAGTACAGAAGAAGGTTTCATTTTCGACGGTATATCAATTGGTTGATGACGCGGTTTTCGTTTACGGTTAGGTACAATAACTGAATCATGACTCGTGTCAGATTCACATTCGTCAGCAGTTGATAAAATTATCGATCGAGGATCAGGAGGTTTAGTCTCGTCCACCTCCATATCCGCGATGCAGTATTTAAATCAAATAAAATAGATATTTAACAGTTAAATAAAAAATACGAAACAAAAATTGTTAATGTCAAATAGACAAAAAGCAACAAAAACAATAGGTAAATATTAATACCAAATATGCTACATTGAAATAATCAAAACAATTTTTGTAAGAATAAAAATGAAATAATAAAACAAAAATGACAGCAATGGAATCTTATCTGTTCGCTGCGTAGTGTAGTAGGTACTTGTGGGTAGATCCGAAATATGCACTAAACACAACCGCTCACTGGCAACGTCGCGACGAGACTGCGATCAACAGTTCGCAAATATTAATTTACCGCCACCGCGCATGCACTAAGTATTTAGATATGTCTCTGCAATGCAATTCTCATACAAAAACTTCGTAGCATCCTCCAGTTAGGAAGCCACGTGATCTCCTAACTAGAGTGAGCGACTGTGCAATGAAAACAGGTTAGTATTTAGTATTTGGGACTCTGCATTCGGACCTAAGATTACATTTTGATCGAAGAACGTATTAAGAACGCATTATTGGTAGCTCCTCCAATATTTTCTTCTTGTGCCATGTCAGGTCTCCCCGACGTTGACGACCACCATAAAGAAACCTCCCAGTCCTGTGCAGTGCGAAGCAGCAACTCCACAGTTCTCATACCGGTCTGTTCCCGGATGTTTTGCAGCCAGGAAAGCTGCCTTCTTCCGACTCCTCTACGATCCTCAATCTTCCCCCTCATGACGAGCTGAAGGATGGCAAACTTTTCACCTCTCAGAATACGGCCGAAGTACAACACTTAACGGAGCTAAACATAGGTGAATAATTCTATGTTGGTGTTAGCTCTACGTAGTACTTCAGTGTTACTGACCATGTCAGTCCACGATATTCTTGGCATTCTGCGGTGGATCCACATTTCAAATGCTTCAAGGCGGTTTATAATATTATCTTTGAGAGTCCACGCCTCCGCCCCACTAAGCAGAACTGACCACACAACATGACACTTGACCATTCTTTGTCTCAGCTTTAAGTTGTTATTGTCCTCAAGAAGATTTTTCATTTTGTAAAATGCCGATCGGGCCGCGTCTAATTTGCATTTTACTTCAGTGTCAGGGTCTGGATTCTCAGTAAATAAAAGGCTTTTATAACGCAAATTATACTTTTTAGTAATTGCATTACTTCGTTTATTTTTTGTACATTTTTTAATTCTGATATTTTTTCTATTCTTTTTTGCGTCTATTTATTTTCATATTTTTTTATCGTTGCAACTCAATTTTATTGTTAAATTAATATTATATTTTTTTAATACTCCTTTATGTTAAGAGTCTATAGTAGGTTATAGGGCATATTTTGAAAATAATTTCCCCAGTACCCTCAAAAGATACGTATTTGAAATAAGCAACAGTTTGTATTTACATCTTAATTCTATTGCATGAGTTTTTGAAATTTGAATTTGTTTAACTATTTTCTTGTGAAATTAGTTTTAGTAAAGCCCTTTTTTTTATTTTAAGTAACTAAAAAACTACAGGGCCTTTGAAGTAGATTTTTAATTCAAACGAAAGAAAATATGAACATCACTAACGACTGTTTTTTTTTTATATTATATTTTAATTACTTTTCTTGCTATTTACATAAAACTTTTCTTCACGAAAAAATGTTAGGTGGTATACAATGTCACATATTAGACGATATACAATATTTTTTCATGTTTCATACTTGAAGGTAATTAGCATTTTTGTGAACATCCATATACTCAGGGTATACAAGCGACTTAAAGTTTTGTGTTTGTTTATGTTATAAGTGTGTGTGGCAGTCTGGCGTTTTGGGCCACGACCATCCCTACGATGAGCCGGTGACGCGGCGAGCGGTATATAAACGCGCACGGGCGAGGCGCGGGTACCACTCTGTTCCCGATCGTCACGTTACCGGTCTCATACCGTCATTACAATTTTAGCTCTGCGAATTCATTGCAAAATTGTTGTTTCATTAATTAGTCGTAAATGTTTATTTAAATGTTTTAATTATTAATTTCGTTTGTGCTTCAATAAATGTTAGTACCAAGACCTGGCGTATTTATTTTCCTTACTATATTGAATTTCGTAATTATAATATTGATTCTTGTGTGTTTGCTCTCAGCAGCACGTAAGTAAAAGGGAGAGGTTTGGCCATCCAGGACATACGAATACTCTCTCGAACAACGGGTTCGATCCCCGGTGTCTGAGAGTTTTATTCAAGATCCTAATACTTTCATATAGATTCCATTGGTAAACCTTCATACTTTCATTGGTAACCTCTATCCCCTCATGTGTATCGTGGTTTCGTCACTACAGCGTTCACACACAAGCAGTAAGACATACATACAGACATATTGCTTTATTAATTTGAATTTTATATTGAGACTTACCTAAAGATAAAAAAAATTAATATGCTTTCGACTAATCATTCCTTTTTGCCGGAAATGAAGAGCGTAAAAGCGTAATAATCAATTCTTTTTCTTCTTGGGTTAGGTTTAAAAATCTACTTTTCCGAGTACTTAAATGTACTCCTGCTAGTCCTATTAATCAATAATTTGTTCAGTTAAGTTTTTCGACCGATAGAATTACTTGATAGGATTCCAATTTTTATTTTCTTGTTTTTTATATTCATTTATTTTACATTCTTTTTTCCTTAAAAATATTATTTTATTTTGTATGTCTCTTTTCTCTTTACTTGCTGTCAAACATACAATAACTGTTTTGTATATATATTTTTTTACTCCTTACTACCCCGAGGGGATACATTGGACATTTGTGAATACACAATTTTAAGGGTTATCTTTTTTAATTGCAGATTATAATTAGATTTGTTCTTATATGCTATCTTCTTTGTTTTTATGTTTTTTTTTCTTTTTTTTACTACTTTTCTTCTGCTATCTTTATTTATTTTGTAATGTGATTAACTTATTGCCATATTACACATTGTTTTGTAAATTTAACATTTACTCTGGTTGGTTGGAAGAAATTGCCATCAGGCAATAAGCCCGCCAGTGTACTTATTATATGTACAAGAAGAATAAATATATAAATTATTATCAACAAGTATCATGCTGAGATTGTATTTTGAAAAAACATCACAATGTATCTCTCTCTGCGTGTATGTGCTGTGTGCTATTTACTATATACGGCATGTCTGTTCTAATTTATCTGTTAAAAACTAAAGTACTCATTCTAATATTTTCAAATTTGTATATATGTATAATACTCGCTTAGATCACATTAGATTTTGAAGGATATCTGACGAGTGATTCACAATTTTTATAACTGTCAAATATTTTTAAGTGTCACCAAGCTCAGGAAATTTAAAATTAGATATTTTCAGTGTTTTTTATATTATTAACAAACACTGGTTGGTTGGAAGAAATTTCCAAATGGCAAAAAAGGCGCCACTTGTACTGGGTGTATAGAAATTTATATCGTTGTCCATATTGCAAATTTTTGTCGCGTAACTCAAAATCAAAGTGTAAAATAATGATACCTAATATTTTGTCAGCGCAATTTATCAAGATGAAAATGTACAAAAGTTGTGAAACGTTATGATAGCGATGGCGGTGTGATTTACCCGTAACACCTGCCCCTGTCCGGTGACGTTTCCCAAAATAATAATAATAACAATTACATCATTTCCTAACTATGTATGTTCGTTTGTCCGCGTAACGCTGTTGAAGTCAACTATTAACTTATCAGACGCACATTGAGT